>PTEX01000004.1:10446167-10466508 GCA_003342815.1 Eudromia elegans | reverse complement strand
GGGGCGGCACCTGGGGACCTGCGCCCGCCCCGCGGCGGCCCGGCCGGCGCTTCGCCGGGCGCCAGGCGGGCGCCGAGTCCCTCCGCCGGGAACGGTGGCGCGGGCGGGGAGGAGAGGCAGAGCCGGCCGCGCTTTGGCAGTCGCCCTGTCTGCGGGGCGAGAGGGAGGCGGCGGCGCCTGACAGCGGGGCGGGCGGCTGCGCCGAGGCGCCCCCGGGTTTTGCCCGGCACCCAGGAAAGACTCCTCCCATCCCCCCTCCCCGAAGGTGGGCGAGCGGGACTCAGAGGTGGCGTCCTCCTCCCCGGGGCCTGGCCCTGCTCGGCCGCTGCCGCCCTCCCCGCGGCGCCGGGCCCGCTCACCTGCTCGGCGGCGGCTCCTCGGCGCGGCGCGGGGGTCACTCGGCGGAGCAGCGGCGGGGGGAGCCCGCAGCCGCCCGCGAGTCCATAGAGAGGGAGCCTCGGGTCCTGCCTGCAAATTGCGGCAGCGCCGAGCTGTCTCCCATTTAAATGTCTGCCAGCTGAGAGCCGCTCCGCGAGCCCCTCCACATCATTGGACAAGCGCCTCCAAAGCYCGTGTTATCCGCCCCCTTTAACACTTCCATAAACTTCCACCAGGGAAAGCTTTCAGCCACCCAGATAAACACTCGGCGACTCTCCTAAGAGAGTCGGTGCTAAAGGTCACACACACCACCCCCCCCCCCAAAGGAATTGTTCCTGGAATGCACAGAAAATCCACATTTTCCATCCCCATTAAAGTATGACATTTAAGAAGTGTTAAACGCCCCCTCCCTCCGCCGCTCCCTCTCCCAGCCCGGTCCCCTCCGTTCCCGCTGCCCCCGCGGCCGGCCCCGTCSGGGCGCTCCGGCCATCGCGGGAGGTGTCACCGCGTCACCCACGCGCCTCCCGCGGGGCACGGCGGCCCTCGCTCCTACCGGGACGGGCTCAGGGCTCGCGGCTGCCGAGCCCTCGGGGCTCCCGCGCGCGCCGCTGCCCCCGCGCCCCGCACGGCGCTGGGAGCGGCAGCGGCCCCGCCGCGCTGCGCGGAGCGGAGCGGAGCCGAGGGCGCTCCGCGAGCGGCGAGCAGGGCGCCGGGGACCCAGGGCGCCGCGGGCTGCAAGCGCCCCCCGACGGGCCGGGGCCGCGGGAGCCGGGCGCAGGTGGCAGCGCGGCGGCCGCTCGCGATACCGCGCAGGGGGTTGTGCCGCCCGCGCGCGGAACCTGCCCCGCCGCGGCACCCCGGGGCTCTCCCGCGCCCCCGCACCGCGCCCGGCCAGCGGGGACTTACATTAGCCCCGTCTGTGCAGATGCGGAGGGCAATATAAAGAGAGCCGTGGACGGGCTGCGATCGGGATGCTGCGCTTGGGCAAGACGCTTCGTGTCTGATTTTCAGAACATTTAGCAACAGCTCGCTCTTTAAKGGCAGAGCATGGCACCGGTTAGTGCCAGCTGCAAGAGATGAGAGCTCATCGTGTTCATAAATTGGGGATTTACTCATCCATTGCCTTAAATCAGAAAACAAGGCATATGTGCTTAGTGATAACTTGGGGAGAAATAAATTGCCTCAGTTGCTTGGCCAGCAGCACGTGTGGATGCTGCAGAAGGCACAGGGCAAGGAGCTGCGGGCAACGGCAGGGGCAGCAGGAGAGGAGAGCAGCGGCTCTGACGCTGGAGAAGAGGGAGGCGTTTCTGGCAGAGAAGAACTGCAAGGGACACCCAGGTGGATGAAAAGAGAGGTCGAGGGAAGTTCCAGGTTTTTCCTTTGTATTGATCAGAAAAAGTGCTATTAGCCTTCACACACTAAGTGCTCCGAGCGCGCTGGGGGCCCGGGGCCGTATCGCTGCTGCTTTGGTGCTGAGGGAGGAGGCGCTCGGCGCGGGAGCGGAGCTGCCGCCCGGCCGTCCCCGCCGGGGCCGCGGCGCTGCCCGCACCCCGCAGCGCGGAGCCCCCTCGCCGCGCTCCCTTGGGCGGCTCACGCCAGCCCCGTGGCGCTCCGGGGGGCACCAGGGCTGCTGCAGGGCAGTCACCTGCCTGCAAAGGAGGGTCTGGAGAAGGTCCCCGCTTAGCTTACAGCCACCYAGGAAGTCCCTTAGGATGCATGTCCTGACATGGAGCTGTATTTCCACCTCAAGGTGTCTCATGATTTCTTGCTGATGAACCCATTGTATTTTCCCATCTGTTTTCTTTCCTTTAATCCACAGTGTTTCAAGTCTTGCATCTTGGGTCCAGAAAGACAAATCTTCAGGATTTTTGGATCAGAGCAAAGTAGAAGTATTCCGGCAAGATTTTGCTTGCTCATTCCTAAAAATAAGCCAACTGGGGAGCAAACAAAGTGCAACATCCTAGTTGTGCTTGACTGTTTGGGCTGAAGGAAGGTAGCATTGGGGGGAAAAAAAAAAGACTTTGCAGAGAGGAAATACCTTTTTTTTTTGCTTTTTGTCAAGGAGAAATGGGGGGAAAGACACTTCTCCTCACTGCTCTGTTGATATTCGATATCCAGAGCATTTCCATCTTGGAAGTTTGTATCCCCTTTACAGTAGGACCTCTTTAATGAACCATTCCCAAGCTGACTCCAAAGATCCTGCTGCATGGGTGAGATCTCGTCCAAAACAAGGTCCTGCAGGCTCCTGGCTTAAGAGGCACCCAGGGCTTACAAGCAAATCACCTTCCCCTTCCTCCCACCCGCAGCCTCCCGAAACCCCAGCACGTTCTGAAGCTCTGCTGATGCTCTCACGGGGCTACCAAACTGCGGGGGCACTTTGTGCCATCACGMGTTGGGCGCAGGCACCGGGGCGAACGGGCCCGCTTCTGCAGCCCGAGCTGCCACGCGCGGGCGTCGCGGGCTCCTGGCGACGTGTGCTGTGGACCTCACTGGATTCCGCTGCCCGCTCGCTATTGTTTTGGGGTCCTCTTTGTTTTTGTCTTGCAAATTTCCTCTCCCATTTCTTGCTGGTATTCGCTGTATGAGTTGCTCTTTGTTTTAGTGGAACAGTAAGAATTGTTTCAGTCTTAAAAGAAGCGCTGTGCTTAATTCTTGCAGGGAAAAAAATGTTATTGGGCTGAGCTCCTGTCTGCTACTGCTCACTTTGAGCGCTTCTCAATATATCCTCACTGCCAGGACAGTTGGCGCCTTATTAAAAGCCTTTGCAGAGAAGCCAAAGACTGACAGGGCCAGATCCTTTTCTTGAGTAAATTGCACTCGCTAATAATAACTCTAGGAGGATGTAACTGATTTATGCCAGCTGAGAATCTGGCCCTAGTGTACCTAGAAATCAAGCGTCTCTCACTCCTAGACAGGCTCCTCTAKGTCAGATGTAAGGCAAGCTGTCTGGGGGAGACGGGACACATCTGAACTGCTTTGCTTGGTATTTTGAACTCTTCTGTGAAGAAGAGAAAGGAGCTTGGTGACAGGGCTGTGAATCTGGCACTAATTTACAGAAGAAAAACAAAGTTAAAAAAGAAAAGAGTATATAAAATTCAGCCATTGGTGACCATCATCAATGGTTTCGATGCCTTATACAACTGGGGATACTCCTTTATTTTGGTAATGTTCAAAAAGAGTAACATCAAAGCTCTCTCTCCGTTTGTCTTAGAGCAGAAAAGCAGAATAGATGAAGTATCAAAGCATCTTCACCTACCAGCRTGCCTCAGCTCCTGCTCAGTACCAGCGTGGTGAGGGTTTGCTGCACTTTTTGCCTTTTGAGGTTACCACAGTGCAAGAACTTCCTTAAAATTGTGGAACAAAATGTTAAGGATGGAGTTTTCTCCCCAGCATCTCCCTTGGATTTGGCGACTGTGTTAGAAGCAAGTTTGGACTGTCGCCGTCGCCTGCCACTTGCCGTCTGCCATCCTTGAGGGGATGTGGAGAGGCACGACGAGGGCCCGGGGTGACCAGCGTGGGTGCAGTTCCCAGTCTGATGTGACACCAGACACGTCCCCTTCATGAGGGGGAGGTGAGCAGTGCCTTCGAGATAAAATCGCTAACTTGCGACGTTGAAACACTTCACAAGTCCAGGTAAAACATGGTAAAGTTCTCTTGCTTTGAATCTATGATATATAGATACCATCAGCCTTCGGGCTTGTAAGGGTCCCTGCATCAAGAGCCATGGTCACAGAGTAGAATTGCACTGCACAGCGTGCTGCAGAAATAGAACAAAATATATTCTCTGGCCCGAAAACACCTACAAATATAATGCAATCCATATGTGACTGTTTTTCAAAAGCGATTTTAAAAAAAACATATTTTATTAGGGTAAAGTTTGAYGGCTGGATGAATATGATCTTTCATGCTAAATGAGGAAGTATCATTTGTCAACCTAATAGTTTTATAATACCTTTCACAGTGTTTTTTGGGTGCATCTTATGTATTTTATGGTTATAGAAATGGTTATAGAAAAACATAACAAGAAAACGAGAGCCATAAAATACCCATGAAGAATTCCCCTGCCCACATGCGTTTGCTTTTCTTTCCCTTCTGCRGAAGGGCCGTCTATGGGGCCGCGGCTGTAAGGAGAGGAGGTGTCTGCTGATATGCCTTGTTTTCGGGGTAGTTCTGGAGAAACGTGATACAAGAAGTGCCTGGGCGAAGCAAGCGGGCTGCGTGTGGGTAGGAGAAGCCCTTACGGTCTGACGTGGTGACTGGCCGTTACGAAAGGAGTCATCCAAGGCGCTTGACATGTTTTCACTGCAGTGATCTGACAGCTATGGAATACAGTTGCCAGTTACCCTGCACAGCTGAAGGGCTCCCTCCCCACTCCCTACCGCATCCCGCACGCTGACAGCGACACTTCGGGCGCGTTGCATGACACTGTTGAGATTTGTATGGATATTTGCAGTTYCATCAAAGTCGTCTCTTCACTTCCCTCTCGCTGTAATGATAAATGGTTTGTTGTTTGGATTCACCTGTAGTTGTTCCTCAGCRGTCTAAAAAGAAGGGGGTTGATGTGGCACAGTGCGGGGGGCTGCTGCTGGTTGAAGTAGGTAGCTGGAATTCAAGAAACCTGGGCCTTTTTCCTGGCTTTGCCATTTGCAAAAGAAAAAAAATAAAGGAGTAATACGGGAAGGARCACTATCTAGTTATGTAAGAAGGTTTGAAAGGCTTTTGTGTTGGTTCAGGGTTTCTTTTTTTCTTTTTTTCCATTGCCCTCTTTAAAATTCAAATCTTATCTCTTYTTTCTGTTTTTCCTGGCAATATCTAGGTAAAAACGGAATAGCAGATTAAAAAAGTTTTGCAGGAACGAAGGAGCTGAAGCYCTTTTTTTGGCTGAGACAAAAGCTTACAGAGCCTGTGCAGAAGCTCTGTACTTGATATTTGAAATCCAGTGTAACAAAACCAGTTACTGCATGATGGGAAGGAAAGGGCTCCAGAACCACTGCACTCGTTTGCTCTCTGCTCTGCACTTCTCTTGTAGTCAATATTATTGCAGCACCTCTTGGAAAGGTAGGTAGAAAGAAACGGAGCTCTTGCTCATTCCTTTTTTTAAAAAAAAACTTACTTAGATCTCTACATACTGAGGACAAGACCTACAGGGAAGGTGCAAATAACCCCCTYTACCTTATCCCCTTTTTCTTTTCTTAACTCACACTGATTTTCTCATGACTGCATTTCCCCATCTATAAAACTGCAATAAGGAACAGAGTTTTCAAAGGAGCCAGAATCATTTTGTCTTAAAACCTTAAAGTTGGTTAGGTACCAAACTGCCAATGAAATAAGCAGTTAGCATTGAAATTAATCTGGGAAGATTTCTTTTTTAGCTTTTGTGTTTGTTTTTATGTCTGCATAGGAGTCTGAATGAATCCATTTTTAAATGTCTAAAAGCTTTTAATAGGGAGGAAGGCCTTTTAACTTTGTAATTCTCTGCTATAAAAAAATCATATTTCCAGTGAATAAGCCAAGTTTTCTGTGTTATGGACAAAAAAATCTAAAGGCAGACAAAGAAGTATTTTAACCAGTTGTGGTTATCTAAAACAACTGCTGAAGATAAGGTTCCAGCTCAGCAGTCTGTTGATCTGAAGAGCATTTTAACTACACACATAAATGCAAGCCCATAGTTAAGTGCTTTGGTRAGGAAGGTGGACTTCAGTGCATACTTCATTTCTTTACTAAACTCTACTTTCGGACTCTAGTCCTGCAGGGACTTGCCAGATGCTTGACTTTATATTCAGTGGGAGTTTATAAAATGAAATGCATGCAAAAATCTGAGCGGCTGGAGTCAGGAGAGCCTTTCTAGAAGACTCAAAGTGAATTTTTATATGTGTCTTTGCCCTGTTAAAGGGTCCTCTAGTTGACRTGCGTTGCAAGACAACAAACCTTACAAAGCTACAGAGTTAAAATTATAACATAATAATAAATACAAAACTAAAGGTCTACTTTATATTTGTATGGTTACCAAAAATTTCCTCTTTCAAAAATTGCCAGAAAAAAAAAAAAAATCGCTTCTGGGAAACTACACAAGCAAGCCCAGGGCCAAATCTCTTGTCTTGATATTCCAACTGTTCTGTTTTGCTTCTTCTATTTCCTTGTCAAAAGTATCCTGTTTAGCCTGTTTGGCTAAGGGCAGTAGGATATTTATTCATTGATCTTTCCCTTTCTTGGAGTATCTTGAATTCTAATTAGCATTTTCAAGTTCTCATACGTTATTCCACAAAAATAACTACAGCAGACATCGTTCTCCATCTGCAGAGCCATTCAGAATTGTGGAAGGGCTGTAAAGACCTGAAAGATCTTCCTTTCTGCAAGTAACTGCGTATTAATTCTTTATCAGTTGCTTTCATTTGCAGTTTGATTTTCTATTTTTTTTTTYCYTTTTTTGTTTTTAATGATTAACATGCAATTCAAAGTGCCTGGAAAAGCCAAAAATCACTTGGTGGTAAGACAGATTCTCTAAATAGGTCAGGCGCTATCCTTTAGGTGTTTATAATGCATCAGGCATCAAACACTTGGAGCTTTTGGATGCACTTTCAAAATGTCTAAGAGTGTAAACACTTTTTCTCCACCCTCCCCAGGAAGGCTTAATGCAGTAAAGACGTAAGTAGGGAGGTTAAATTGCAAGCGACCAAATCAATCACACTTCAGATCAGACTGTGGCAGGGTTTTTGGTTCTGAACCAGATGGAACTAGACTCTTGGTTAAGGAGGTATTATTATTTCTTGATGTCATTTCAAAATGAGCATATGAATTCAAAAAAAACCCATATCTTTCCTTTGAAAAATAGAATAAAACACTTAGAGGAAAGAATCCTTGGGAGCTGGCGTCACCAAAAGCCATTAGACACATTTAAAAAGGAAATGACATACCAAAAAAGAACCCTCTCATAGCCATTTCTTGTTCTGATCTAACTAAAAGGAGAGTAGAAATGAAGTGTTGTAAGGCAGAGAAGAAATCCTTCTTTTTAATATGATAAATTCTTGGGTTCAGAGTTTGCCTTCTTTTGGCTGTACCTTTCCCATAAGCTGTGTTTTTGACATGAAGATGGGAGTCTTCATGTAAAACTCTACCAGGGACCAGGTGCAAGGGTCTAACCTCTGTGTCAGTAGCGAGATACGTCCAGCCTCATGGGCACAAGGTAGAAAGCACGTTTTTATTCAGTGGAGATGCAGCAGTCTGGTGGGAGATCACTGCTACAGTCCTCCTTCATTGGTAATGAAAAATSGTCACAGCAAAGCGTGACTTCTTTGTCCCCGGTTCAGAGGAACACTTTGAAATACTTAATGCTTCTGTGGTCTAACATGCCTGATCGAGTTGATTCTCTCATCTAGGATCCCTCTTTCTGTAAGAGCACTACCACCAGCTTCTGTGAAAGTTCTTGAAAACCTTTTCAGTATTTGGTCCCAAATATTTTAATAGGGAGAATGGCTCCAGAGACCACTTAAGCATTTTTTCCAGACGAGGTAGAGGGGAAAGTTTAAGTCTTAGTCTCTGTGCTGCAATGCTTACAACAAGGTGTGTCTCTTGCTATAAGTTGTCCTGCTAACATCATGAATGTGGTCCATTAGCATCACTGGAGCCCTTGGCCAACAAACCCTCACTTGGAAAGGTTTGCAAGATCACATTTGTCACTGAGGTGCTACTGGTGATTAAGGACATGGGTTTTAAATCCTTCCTTTTCATCAGATGCAAATTGAGCAAGGAGATGCTTTTAAAGTAAATAGACTAAGGAATGCATAGTCCCAGTTCTTGTYCTTGCACTTATTTGGGCAGCAGCTAAATGCAACTCACATTCCTGCAAAGATTATATTTTAGGAATAAGAGAAAGAAGTCTGATATTGTTTTAGGAAAAGATGGTGGCTCCTCCGTACTCACTCATGGGGGGAGCCTTGGACAGGCTCTCCCGGCGGAGCTGGGGCTGGGATGCTGACCTCGCTGCGGGTGCGCTGGCTCCCAGCCCAAACTCAAGCCTTAGGCTGAGCTCAGCCTCACCTTAGACTGAGCTGGGAGCTGCCACACACAGTATGCAGCAGGCACTTCTGTGACCTCTGTGACTGCTGATACTTGGCTGCTTTAGCTAGCTGACAGGGCACACCGGCATTGACTTGTTTGAGTACGTCTGTCTCAGGACTGTGGGTGTCCAACTTTGGGTAAATGGATGGGCTGCTCTTCAATTCTGGGYTCCAAGGCTGGGCCCCTTTCCTGAAATTAACTGTCTGGAGGTTGTTGTATTCTTTTGTCCCTCCTTTAAGACTACTTTTTGTGTATTTTTTTTTTTCAGCATCTGGTTGTCTACATAAAGAGTCCTTGGAGGCCCAGGTGTTGCTCTGTCCTTCCTCACGTTCGCTTTGCCCTACTAACCACTAGATAACAAACTCGTGTTCATTCTTGATCCCCTTTGCTGGCCCTGTCAGGTCCTTGATTCTTTTGCCACAACTCTCCCAGACACATTTTTTTTGTTAATCTGTCTGCTTCTGCTGYGGTGGTTTGTGCAATGCCTGGTCCTGCAGGATGTGTGAAGTGGTTGGTCCCTGCAGGCAATATAGGCAAGAGATTGCCAACTTGTGGGTTCAGGCTGGGTTTAGGACTGAGATAGGTGTAGAGCTATGTAGGTTCACTAAGTTTCAAACAGTCCTGGACATGCACAGAGGTTTATGTGCCTGAGGGACTTTACAGACAAGAACCATAGCTGTGGATGGACTTTTATTGCCAAAGGAGTCAGAGAAGCRGGGACAGGATTGGAGGATCACTCAGCTGGCCTTCGGTGTTTGCACTACACACAGGTCTGACTGTGGGCAATGAAGCCTTTCAGGGATCTGGCCCTCAAACTGGCCACCTCTCATTACCTCTCTGCCGATTAGAAATACTTTCCAATTTTGTAAAACTCCAATCTGAGAATATCTTATCAGACAAAAATATAGATGCAAAGTGTTCTTAAGAAGCGGCTGATGCTTTAGGAGCAGTCTGTGGAGGATATAGCTTCAAATCAGTGGACAATTCCTGTCATTGTAAGGGGTCATATATTGCTGCTGAGAGCATAAAAACAGTGGGAAATGGGCAATGTTAGCAAGCCACAGGAATGAGCAAATAGCCTCAGCTACTAGGGCAGAAAAGAATTTGTGTATTCTAAATTGAAAGAAACATATCTTATTTTTATACCTTGTTTTTACGCATTGCCTGCATACTGGATAGCTTGCACTCCCACGAACACTTGAAAACGAGTTCTTCAACAACCCCTAACTCCAGACTCGTTGCCATCCCAAAAGCTGCAGCAAAACCGGGCAGACGTGAGCAGAGGGCAGAAGCTCCAAGGGGTCAGAAGATTTGGGCTGAGCAAATTCCAGGTCAGACTTCCCCTCCTCTGAGTTGTGCACACGCGTGTTGCCATGTATGCATATAAACCCCACGGCAGCTGAGTCAGGATTGCAAGGGAATTTAACCAATAAGCCACCAACTATGCATAAAATAAGATAATGATACTTATCTGCTGTAAGAATGACTGTCTCAGAACTTGCTTAAATCAGCTATGACTACTTTTTAATTAATAAATACTGTAGGCAGCAATAAAAATAGGTTTCTTAGTTCAATTGCAGTAGCACAACTCCAAGGCTCATAAATCTCCCAGCCATTGTACTACCCTTTGGCGTCACTGGAAGTTTTGCAATTGACTTAGTCACTGGTTGCAGCATTCCTCACACACAGGAAAAAAACTGAGAGAAAGTAAAAACCAACCAGTGCTGAAATACTAGTGCTGCTTTGGATGACCTGCCTTTTTCTTTTTTTGGGTATATTTTGGCCATTTGGAAATTCAAAATGCCACAGTGATGGTCATKTATTTTATTTCCAAATGTAGAAAAAAAAGTAGCAAGAATGAAGAACCAGGATCACTTTTCCCTATCTCCTATAAGGGCTGTCCCACTCGAATTTCAGCTACATGTAGAGGACTTTGGGGTTTTAAAATTAAGATAATGTACTGAAGAAGTACTAGGGTTTGGGTTTTTTTTTTTTTTTTTTTCAAAAAAATAAAGAATTATTTAAACAAACTAAGCCTAAGTTCAACATCAGAGCTACTTTACACCCCCTCGCTGACATCTCTCTTTCAGATATTCAGATGTCAAGAGGCTACAAAAACTAAAATCTATCTGTAATGGAAATCTTTTGTGACTCCTGAAAAAGGACACTGTTGTATGGTGGTTAGGCTCAGGACAACAATCTGGAATAAAAGCAAACAACTTTTATTTATATATTTAAAGCCATGACTTTCTGGTCTGTAARTGAATGACACCCAGCTTGAGGAGGAGGAGGAGAGTTTGGGGCTATTGGCAAATTGTACATTATTTCTCTGCTTTGTCCTTTCTCCTTTGCCTCACTCGGTTTACAATGAAATTTAGCCACTGACTCCCACTACTGTTTTTCTTGGAGAGCGGAGTAGGATGAAGAAATGTTGTAATTAAATGTAAAAGACGCCCATACATTGTAGTAAGAGCTGGATTCCATGTGTTTTTGTAATAGGAATGGTCTTACCATGGAGACGGGAAAAGTAAGACAAGGTGGTCCAGGTCTACCAACCTGTGACGCTTGAARCCATCCTCACTTCCTACCATCTCTGATCACCCACCTCAAGCACACCCTGGAACGTGATTTTAGAGCCTCTCTCTGTACCAGCTGGTCGTGCTGCTGCCCTGGCATGCAGAGCCRTCTGAGATGTGCAGGGCTCCCATGTGTTGCACACATGGCCAGCGGCTCCCCTGCCACCAAGACTTGCACAAGCACGGTCACCATCCTGCATAAGGCAACGGGCAGCARTTGCTACACGCTTCCTTCTCACAGGGGATTGGGATGGCGAGCTGGAATCCAGCCCTGTTCTTCATCTGCTTATGTACCTGGCAAACGAGTCACTTAAGCCTTTCAGGAGCTCGTGTAGGGGTGAGTCCTGTTGCAAACCTGGCTATAGACCTTCAGTCCTGCGCCACACAGATGCACTTGTGGTTCCTGCGGCCCTTTGCAATGGTCATTACACCATCTTCTTCTACTTTTCTCTTTATTTTTTATTCACTTTGTGTCTAAGGACATCGCTGTCAATGTCTGTGGACTTCAGGGAGCTTGTTGCCTTCATGYGTGGTTGGAAACAGGCCTTGGCTCTGGGAAGGCAGTTGTTTGCTCACATTGTAGGGAAAGCCCAGCGCATCCTCTCTCTCCTGCACGTGACTTCGGTACTTGCTGCAGAGCACTGCAGTTCAAAGGATGGCATTACTTATTTAAGATTATGGATTATTTAAGATTATTCTGTTGCTCAAATACATCTGAATTCGTTTTTTGAAATGTATATGCATGCATGCATCAAGGGATTGAATATCATTTTAARTGTATGGATATGTATGGACATGTGGCACTGGATTTGGTACTGTTTGTTTAAGGTAAGTCAGTTTTCCTTCCTACCAAGTACAGAGAAAATAATAGAATTCAATCTATGTGCCAGCTCCCCCTAGCCAGAAACCTTGGTTTTAGGTTCCTTGGATTAGGAAAATTGGAGATATCATCCTCTGATTCACTGATAGGGCCAACTTGGGCGCTTGGCTCTCGCTGCATGGGGGTAGCTGGTCGGGCAGTGGCAGCGCTCAGCCCCTTGGTACCATGTGCCAATGTGTGTTCCCTGTATGCTTTACATTTCTCTTCGGCTGTGGCAGCATCTTCTGCATCTGGCCACCTTCCCTTTCTCCTTCCAAGCAGTTTGTAAATCTGAAGCCATGAATTTGGCAGAGCAGTTGTCTTTGAATTCTTTATCCTAATGATCCGGACATGCCAGAGCCCTGATTTCAGCTCTTACAACCACATATATAAGAAGTATTTGCATAGATAATAGTCACAGCGCCCGTGTTACTGCACTAAGTGTCGGTCTAGCTTACAAGCAAAAATGGCCAGAAGATGCCAAGTTTGTTTTGGGTTGCTGTTGTTATGGGKTTTTTTTCGCAACGAATTTAGACATTTCAAAAAATTGTTTTTGTACAGCATGAAAAGGAAAACAAAGCCTTTTCAACACTTTCACACAGCTTCTGGTTAGAAGCCTGATTTAGGGCATAGATTCAAATCTCATCCTAGACAAAAAAGCGCGTACTTTCTTGCTCCCAACTGCTGGTGTCTGGGGGGAAAAGTGGACTTGGATGTTGCTCTGTCCACATCAGACTCCCCAAGTTCACTAGATTGTCTCGCCATCGTTCCGCCCACTCAGTTTAACAGGTGAAGAGACACCTTAGCAGAAACCTTCATTTTTACAAAGCGAGATTCAGGTCAGCTTTACTTGCAGTCCTGCAAGTACAGGACATCCTTCGTGACTCTCCAGATATCCCATTCCCAGGAATGAGTGCCAAGTTTCTTTGGTTTGGTCACAAGTTGCTGAATTGATAAGATTATCAGCAGGGTTTTGTTAGGTGATTGCAAATGTGCCAATAAAAAGAAGCATATCACTTTTTCCCCTCTTAAATAATTCACTGAGTGTTTTTATAGTACTTTCTTCTGTGAGTATATAGCTTAATATTCTTTACTACTATATTTATTAAAAGAACACATTATCTTAACAATGTATAGCCATATTTATCTGTGTGTGTGTTTATGTGTATGTATAGGCACACATAAACYCCCCAGAGCTGTACTGTATCATTAATGAAATACTTTGCTCTGTAATGCTTTATTTTTTTTACTAGCATCATAAATATTTCTTTACCAGACAAAAAACATGTTGGCATGGCAATACACTTTTCTCTGTATAGCTTTAAATTGTACCTCAAAAACTTTAAAGGTCATTAATCCACTTGCAGTTTGTAAAATAACCCGAAAATGTTCCCACTGCCAGATAATGACTATTCTAAGCAATAGCAACACAGGAGCTGCTTAATCCACAGGGATCCTAAGTGCAAAGGGCTGATGACACTTGTGAGAGCTGAACAGCTGTTTACCTGGTTATAACTATTTTTTTGGTGTCRTGAGCTCTTAGAAAGGGGAGTTAGGTTTGGTTAGGTTTATGCATTGACTCCAAAGACCAACACTTATGGTGATTCTTTATATCAAAACTACACCAAAATATCTGAATGTGTTTAGACTGTTGAGGGAGTTTGGGGGGGAGGAGCTTTTAGCTTGTTTTTGCTTTTTAATGAAAATGGCACTAACAAGCCCAGGCAGGAAGGCAGCTCTACCCTGCAAGTGGGTTTGGATTCATGAATCCCGATATCTTGACTAGCTGTATTTTTGTTGTACTTTCACACCTACCRTAAATAATTTTGCAAAGGAACACCTCTGTGAATACTGAATATTATGAATTATTCRCTAAGTACTAGGATAGAAAAGCAAATGCCAGACATGGTCAGATTTGTGATACTCTGTGAGCATTTATCTAACGTGGAGAGGAACTTCAGTTTCTACTAGTTTCCCATCTATTTCATGTAAAAGGGGTCACTGCTATTTTACTGAGTCTTTCTGTAAAACTAGAGGKTTTTTTTAAAAAGAGATTTGAAGTTCAAAGTCATAAACTAATGTTATTTTCCACAATCCCAAAGCTATTTGTGCACAGGGCTTGCTTGGTTTGTACTATTCCAGATGCATCCTGAAAAATAACAGATTTTATGTATATATATATATGTGTGTGTATATATATAATTTTTTTTATTTTTCAGCACATCTTTAGGCAAGGGAGAACTCAGTTTCCTGCAATACAAAGTTTCCCAGCTTCTCAGGGAATAAGGCTAGTTCAGCAGTATCAAGAGTGGTGATGGCCACCAATGTTATTAGAGTATCGTGGCCTTTCAGAAGATTATCAGCGGGATGATCCTGCGGTGGGGTTCCGAGGACGTTGCCACAGCTTTAGTCACACAGACAACTGTCCCCACCTCCGCCTATGGTATTCCAGGGACACATAATATAAGCACTTTATAATGTGCAAATGCTGCTGTTACTCTGAGAAAAAAAAAAAGGGGGGGGAAAGAGGGAAGAGGTGAAATTAATTTCTAAAAGTACCACTGATAAGGCAATAAGATTTGCAAGTGTTCAGGAAAAGTCGTGGGATGATTAAAACTAAAAGAAAAATATTCCAGCGGATAAACTCAAAAATCAGTTCTTTAATTTTTAAATCTGCGCAGCAATAATTGAGACAAATTAGCCTACGAAATATTTTGGAAAATGTCACTTTGCAAACCTTGTAGATTGCTTAAATGTTTATTAAAATAGACCAAAAGCCAAAATTCTCTGGGTAAAATAAATACTTTGCCTTTGCTAAGTAACAACATTTGTGAACAAAACATAAAACTATAATTTTCATGTGTCAAACACAGTAAAATTTAAGATTAAATGCTGGAGTCAGACTGGGCATTTTTTACATCTCCCTATTTACAAGCTGCTCATTAAGACCATTTACCTCACATTAGCTATTAAAATGACTAATATTTTTAAAGTTTGCTCCGTGACTAAAATAAAAACAACAGAACTGTCCTTTTACCATAACTTAACAAAAAGCAGAACCATATTTTCGTTATCTAGGAGAACATACTGTTATAAATACAGCTGTTTTTCATCTACAATTATATAAATAATAAACATGCTGCCATTCACAAGGATTTTAATAGATGATTATATATAAGCAATATTATGATCTAGCTGAAGATGGCATGAGTTTTCATCATTCATTTTTATTGTACTTATTCAGGACCCTTGTCTTCCTCTGAAAAATGTGGCACGGACTTCTTTGCTACAACATTATCCAGTCGCTGTCCTTGGAGATACGGGTTCACGCTCTGAAAAAGATTTAAAAAAATAAAGTAAGTATGTGTTTGTGTATGTGTGTATATGCAGATATATATGTATGCATTTATATGTATGTTTATGCATGCATGTGTATGTTTGTGTATATATATATGCATGTGTATGTACACACACATGTTCAAGGAGATCAACAGAAGGCATCTAGGAACAGTCAGTACATAATTCTCACCCATCAAATTTTTATGGACKGCAAATAAGTAATTGCTCCCAGTGAGTAAATCTAAAAATCATTCAATGCTTTATTTTCCAGTAAGTTTTTGGTGCGAGAATTTAATCCATTCCACTAAAAAGAGTAACTGCTACCTAGCGTGCAGYGGGGACAAGGGGTCTGTGCAGCATGTGGGACAGCACACGGACTTAAACACCGTCTTTTTGCTCTACTCCCSCTTCCGCTGGGTCTCRCCGCAGGACAGACCTGGCTGGAAAYGCACAGGTAAGCCTCATTTTAAATCACGAGTCTCTGGAGGACCTCGTGCTGAGGATAAACCGAGACACCGTGACACCAGGTTTCACCGGAGTCTCTTCTCCAGCCCATCTCCTCAGCGGGGACCCCCTTCCTCACTGCCCTTCTTGACGCAGAGATAAAAACTCTTCTGGCACAGAAACGCAGCCAAGCAAGATTTTGGCATAGGAAATGGCCCTCGCCACTGCCAGAAGACGGGAATGCTGAAAGGAAAATCCCTGGAGAGGCTTTAACTTCGCTTTCACCATGTAAGCAGCACGACGCGAGAGTGAAGATGAACAGACCCTGTTGTCCTAAGCTGGTGCGGAGAGCATGGTAATGTAGAAAGCCTCTGCTTGAATTTTATCTTTACCAATGAAATAAAATGTATTAATTGTATCTGTACAGCCTGTACCTATCAGGCAGATTAATGGAGCTTTAAAGTTAACTTAAATACTATTTATGCCAACGTTCAGGTCTCTTCCGGCGYCACTGTAAACAGAATCCAAGTCCTCTCTTTCTAGTTCATGGATATGGAGAGACAGGATAGCGTGTTGGGTTTTGATGCCAATAAAAATTGTGTGTCTCCCTAAGGACAAGCTCTGGAGGATGTGCTTTTTCCAGGATCTTCTGATTCTTGTCAGGCTGACAGTATCTTAGAAATTACTTTCCATGAAGTGTTTCTGTGCTTATTTCACCAAAACTTGGGAGTACAGAATTAGGTTAAAAAAAAAAAAAGAAAAAAAAACATGGATTAAAGTATTAATTTTGAAATATCCCCCCCCAAATTGTCAAAACTCTGGAAAAGAGATAAAGAGATTTGGGATTTGTCTTTATGTGAGCCTAAGACTTTTTTTATGTGAGCCTAAGAATTTTTTTATTTATGGAACAATTTATTGAAGTTATCATTAATAACTTAATAATAATAACTAATAATAATAATAATAGATTATCATTAATTTATTGAAGTTATCATTAATACTTAATCAAAGTGTAGAGTGGTCCTACTTCCCTCACAGTATTATTTACTGATTACTTTGCTTGCTACAAGTGAAAACAACAACAAAGTTAAGAGCCAGGAATGAATATGGAAAATCCTTGAAAATAACACTAACGCTAATTTGATGCTTAAAATTAGGGTGTGTTAAATCATTTACATGTGTCTTATTTTTATTTATGTTTGTTTAAAGAAGTTCTGTTTAATGTTAATTTAGTGAAATTCAGCTGTTGGCTTAACTTCTAGGAATTATTTGAAGATTCTTAGGAGGATTAAATGGTCTTTTGCTGCAAGGGCACTTGCTTGCTACTTTTTGAAATAAAGTARAAAAGAATGAGAAAACAAAAAAAGGTTTGAACCCTACAAAAGAGAGCACAAAATATAGTGCAGAAATTTTGGCTAATCTCCATGCTACACTTCAGAGCCCTGGGGCTCGTCAGCACCTCAGTGCACAGCCCCGAGCTCACAGCAACGCGACTCCGTTCTGTCAGAACCGGCCCGTTCTGCTCACGCTGCTCTTGGGCTTGGGGCAGGACACTGGTCACGTACGGAAACCAAAACCAGGCAGAATCGCTTCAGTTGAGTAAGAGGTCACTGGGGGCCTCCTTGTCTTCCCCAGCAGAAGCTGCAGAAAAAAACGCAAAACCAAAAAAATCCCACAGTAGCAAAGGATAAATATACACCTCTGCCTTTTATAGACTGTGTGTGTGTGTGTGTGTGTGTTTAGAATAGATGTGTATGTGTTTAGACAGACGCATATACACAGAACAAGTAGTTCTGCCTCCATTCCAGCACTGCAGACACCACGGTTCCTCTGCACGGACAGATTCTCCAAGGGCAAGCTGGAAAGTGCAAGTGGGGAGAGCAGTCTGCCTCCGGGTGATGTCCCTGGGAGGAAGCCTGGGAGCACCATGGAGGTGGGGTCGCAGAGACTAGCCTTTCAGCTGGTGCAGGACTGTGAATTGCTCACTGCTCTATTAGCAATCATTGCAATACTACTCTCGGAACAGTATTTTAAGTAATGAGGCTACCCTTAAATGACAGGCCTCTGCAAAGAAACTAAATCTCTGGTAAAGCAGGAAACTGAAGCTCTGCTGCTGAACTCTTAGGCTATCCCTAGCTGCAGAATTGTCCTGTTGTTTAATACCCAATTACATCAGTCGGCACACAGGAAGAAAATGGATATATTTTCTTCTTTTTTTTTTCCCCCCTGTATATGCCACACTAATCCTCTCTTAACATGCTGTTCTTTTCTAACTATTAATAAATATTCCACATAAGTATTCCCAGAGTGGATTCTGCTTACTTTACTTAGAGTTAAAATAAGGTGTCACTGCCACTTTTTGCTTTTCTGTTAACAAACCTGAAAATCAAACCAAGCAGGAGTCAGATCCTAAGCACACTCATGTAATAATCCTCAAGCTAGATCATTAACTTTTGATTGCAAAATGTTTATTACTGATGATATGTGATTCAGTAAGAAGTCAACTCATCTTCTTACTTTCTGGCAAAGACTAAGTTTGAAAGTTTAAAAAAAATCATCTTACACTTAGTTATTTCCAAAGTGAATCTACTCCATTTACAATATAAACCCTGCTGTCATGTTTTACAAAGTTCCTTTTTGGCCAAGAGCTACGCTTTAAAATGTAAAGTTCTGTTTTCTTCTTGCAAAAATATTACACCAGGAGCAAAGCTAAAGACTTCTCCTCTGCCTGAATGTGACTTTTGCACAGAAAAAAAGGTTTAAACTATTGAAAAAGAGAGAGCACGTAGCGAGATGCAAAATTTCTCTGCAATACGTGGATAGACCTTGCTTGTGTTAGGGCCGGCAGAAGGAGACCTCGTTCATCGGTGTCACTCAGGCTGCTGGGACACGGTGACAYCGGTTGTGAGGGGAACACAAGTGCATTGTACGGGTCAATCAAGTCGCATCTGCGACGGACAGTCATTTACACCTAAACAGCTACTGCCATGCGTGGCTAACTAATGAAACCTATATTTTGAATGGGAATTTTAAAATCTCATTTAAAAGAAATTTAAATAACTCAAAATGTTTTTATGCAAACTGTTTTGCATAAAATAAAGGTTAACAAATAATACTTTTTTTTTTTAATTAAAGATTTGCATTCAAGTGCATCTTCTGAAGACACAGCAGCAGATCCACAGCACAGATGGCCACGGAGCCTCTTGGGATAGTTTGTCACAAAGGTTCTCCAGCTTTAAACATTATCTAAGTTATCAGGCAGATGCCTTAGACTTAGATGCATTATCTAATTATCATGCAGATTGTTCATTTCAGCAATATGATTTTAACTTTGCTGCCGGTCACCTATAGGGCTAATAAAACGGTTTTGATAGTTACCCTCTTCCTTCTTCTTTTTGGACCAGCATTAATCTTCTCGAAGAGTAAATTCTTGCTCTGGAGAAAAAAAAAAGGTAGTCATAACATTAATTTTTTTTTTAAAACAGCATTAATGTTAGATATTAGCATATGAACATTTAGGAGCAAGTTTAGATGAGTTTGTAAAGGTAAGGGGAAGATGCACAGATGGACATTTGGTGCTGCTCCTAACATTGTGCAGTTCTTTGGGACCAGTCGGTGTCAGCAACAAGGGGAAGCTCAGCAGCTTTTCCTCCAATGTGCTGCCGTCCTGCCTGTGCTCAGGGCACCGGYGCTCCCAGTACGTGCTGGGATAAGGACATAAATAGGATGTTCCACATAACACACACCTACTTATTTAAAAACAAAATGAAAGATCAGAGAGAGTCAGTGTGTGCTCTGGTATGTCTTCACATTCAAGGTGACACCAGTACAAGACCAAAAGTGTTTCCTTTTACAAGTGATTTTCTAACTCCTGTTAAAAACTGCAATCAGTGTCATTCCTACTGTTTTATTGTCTTTGATTATTTCATTCCAGATATCAACACTTCCCAGTGCAAAGTTCTGCTGAAATCAGCTCAGCGACAACCCTTTCTTTGTTTAAGTAGTGCCCTCAATAAAGTTTCTCAAAACCATTTGGTCTATAACATTTTTAATAGAGTGAACCTTTTAAAAACTGCCAAAAACATCTTGGCAGAAAGGAAAGTTATGATGATGAGGGGAAAAAAAACCCTCTCTGACCATAGTTTATATAAGTGCATCCACATATTGTTATATTTCATACAAGTAGTGAATTCTAATAAAGTCTGGAATAACACACACATGCTCAACACATTTTGTTTCAATTGTGCATTATGAAGAAAAACAAAACCAAACCCTAACCTGAAAATGGAAGGAGAGAAGAATTACATGTATAAAAGCAGAACACTGTATAAACAAGGCCATTAGTTCTGCTATAAACAACTGACCTAACGTTGATATATAAATAGAAAGTGTAATTCTAGTGACAGACAAATTCACCAAACATTTCTACCCTCTGCACAGCCTTGATATGAGAAAAAACAAACATTTTCAAGTGTTAAAATGAAATCTGCCAAAATTGTCTGTTTGGTACTCCTCGTGTACATTAAATCCCAAATTCACAAGGCCTATTTCTTGTCTAATCTCAGTTATTTTATCTCAGCTGTGCCAAAAGGGAACAGAGATGAAGTTGGCCAAGGGAGACATTCTTGACTGGTCATTTATGCAAACTCACATAGGGAAAACTTAACATCAAAAAKAATAAAAAAAA
>PTEX01000004.1:10383418-10446162 GCA_003342815.1 Eudromia elegans | reverse complement strand
CACATATGTGTAAATTATTCTCTATAGGAAACAAAGCGCACTGACATTCCTCTTCATAAACTAGCTGACCTTATACTTTTCATTAAAACGGAAAATATTGTTTCTGAAGCAAAAGGAATGCCATGACTACTGCAGCTACATTCCTATCACTCACAAAAATTCCTTTCAATTGAACTGTTCCTGCTCAGAAAAATCATATTTTGCTTAATTTGCTTGAAAATGTTTCAAGCCATCGCTCCTATTGTATGTATAGTACTACAAGTAGAGCAAAGCACATGAGACCACGGACCATGAGCTAAGTGTGTTGCTGGTGTGATGACGATGAGCATGGTGACGTGAAGCCACCATGTAGCGGCCTGACAACACCAGCTGTTTAACTTGCTGGGAAGCACTGACCATTTCTCACCTCACCCACCCCTAAGAAATGGGGCACTGCGCTTCTTCCCAAGGTGAAGATAAAACTCATCTGGAGACGTGCTGCACTTCTGCAGAGGAAATCTTGATCGAGAAGGAACGTGAAGGGGGAGTCATGTCACCTCTTAGCCCTTCCAGGACTGCGGGCACCACTGTGGCCTTGCGCCTGGAGCCTCCCTCGCACCCTGCCCAGGTACCTGGATGAGGTGCTATGGGTGGGGGTTTGAGCTGAAGAACACTTGAGTTAAGATGCCTGTAACCAACTAATTAGTGCCAGATCACTGATATCAGTTCAAGTCAATGGTAATTAGCAGCTCTGTAATCTGGATTTCCACAGTTATTGAGCAAAACTGATAAGAAAAACTGCATTCACRAGAATGCACACCTTGAGGAGGGCTTTTTATTGCCCTTAAAGGAGTCAAATTACAGCCTACCGCTAATGCCAAGCATGACAATTTTGATTACACCAAGCATTTGATTACACTAAACTAAATAATCTGTATTTGCTGTTGGAAATTGAAAAGSGATATTTGACTTACCAGAACCCTGCCTAGTAATCTTCGCTGCCATCCATATGTTTACAAATCTGAGTTGGCAAAGAAAGACGCACTTAAGATTACTCTCAGTAATGGAAAATGGAAAAAAGTGAAGTCTGTGAGTGCTTTCAGGCTTTCATTAAAATTGAGAAGCAAGAGGTGGCAACTCCCTTAACAAGGGCTTCGATATTGTGGCATATTTCATCTCTACTTTTCCATTTACCTTCCTTTGTACTGGCCTGGCTCCCTCCAGCAGAGCTGATGATAAACAAAACCAGCATTATATCCACCCTGAGAGTGAAATGTTAYTCACTGCTATAGCAAAAAGAAGCATTGTTGAAAAACATCATTGCCTTTTAATTTCTTATTTGTAYTGACAGTTGTATCAGAAAACCTGTCTCAACTTCCCTCCCCTTTTTAAACTCCCTGTGGAGCCTGCTCTCATATGCCCACAGGTGAGCACCTTGATATATGCTGATATATGTGAAGGTCTATCAAAGGCAGAGGAAGGAAAAAAAAAAGAATTTTATACCTCAGTACATGTTTATCATTATTTATATATTCATATCTTCCAATGCATTAGCAAGTATTCATATATAATATCTAGCATCTATATCCAATCATAGACTTTGCTGTATGAGAACCTCAAAAACTGCATTGCAAAATTGTGCCTGCAATGCAATTAAGGGGTGGTTCCTATTCCTCAGGGGTAACGTACAGGTCCCACAGCTTTGCAGGCAAGACATTACATCACTAAACAAGCAAACAAAATATCTGTTCCTTTCTTGTGATTCAAAACCAAGCAAGTCTTTCCTTAACCTGCCAACATGGCCTGCGTGGGTCAGCGACATGCTCCGGCTAGGAGGGCTCTGGACCACAGTGACAGCCGCGGGCCTTCCACAGCGCCCGTGATTTTGTGGAACCATATATATCATATATGAATGCAGTATTTACATCCCCTTCGGGCATCTGGTCTGAGCTTTCTCTGCCAAAGCAGGAGCTCAGAGTTTTTTTTTGCAGGGGGTGGTATGTGGATACCCACCATGCAGCTCACAGTCTGCTGAGCTCCTCATTTATGACCCATCTAACTTAGATGCCAGTAAGCGACCTAAAACTAGAATATCTTATCTGCTTTATCTCTTTATCACCCTCTTATTGAGTCTCAGTGAGTTAATTTTTAGTGTGCTCTTCTGGTCCTATTTTTTCAGAGGGGGAAAAATAATAAAAACATCTATAAAAGCAGATGTCGTTATATTTCCTGATCTTTTTAATGCACAGCAATACGCAGCGAGGAGGCAATCGAGGCAATACTCCTGGATCTCGGCAGAACATTTGATCATGTACATTACCAGCTGTTTCATCTCTAATTAGAAAGATCTGGACTTGGCTTGCAGCTAGATATGATTAGTGTATGGGACCTAGCAGTCTGTTTTAATCCATGTGTGCGTCGTTTTTTCCCTGAATTAGTAGTGATGGATGTAGAAATGAAAAAAAGGCCAGTATTCATTAATGATTACCTACCATTTGTTAATATATATGTTGTTGATGACAACAGAGTATGTACCCTGAACTCTGAAATACTGCAAAAGGCCAAAGATTTGCAGAAGTGTTTTTATAGTCTTCAACATGGCATTATGAAAATAAATTACTTATGAATAATAAGAAAACTAACAGCATTATCTGGCATAAATAATAAAGTTCACCATCTGGTGTTTTTAAAATGAAAACCTTTGATGGTAATTACTTAGAATGCAACAAGAGTTTCCAAAATTTGGATTTGGCATGATTCTCTCTAGAAATTTAGCACTCACATAAGTAATTAAGGCTATAAATCTTATACTGGTTTGATTATAAATGATGAATCATTGTCTCATGATTACAGCAGGAAAAGAGGCTGCCAAACATGTCCATTTACCAATATATGCTTATAGAACACTGGGTTAGAGTAATCTTAAGTGAAGTGTTATAACAATGTATAATGAGATTTCATGATCTGTTCTAGAAGCATAAATTATGACCGTTGTTATTGTTTTGCTGGCGCCTGAAGATGGATTTGGGATTGGACATTTAACTGATGTAATCTAAGATTAAGCTGCAGAGTTCTTTCTGGAGCTTCTAGCCTGCAGAAATCCTAGCCTCCTGGATTTGGGTCCTTGCATGCACAGAGCAAGGGTTTCACCCTCAGTGTAGCTGGCTGTGTTTATTATATGCCATGTATAAAACGGGTTTCTGATAACAACGTAGTAAGATCATTCCACAGAATATATCGGTGTTCTGCTTTCATGCAAGCGAGAGGAGGACAAGAGACAAGGTTGCACCACGGGGATGAGCAACATCCAAGGCAAACCCGGTCCCTCACGCTTCCCACCAGCCCTGRTGTTTGCAGCAGGCCCCAGAATAGGCTCAGGAGCTCTCCCTGGTCACACCAAATCCCAATTAGTTTTCCAGTCCTAGACTTTTTAAAGTCAGGTTCACTGCAGTCTGGCTTGTAGGTTGTTGCATTTACCAAGCACATACATAGTTACTTTGCTTTAAGAGAGGTAATAAAACAAGGATTTCTATTTGCTTTTAAYGGGCTTTTCATTCATTGTTTTCCACTTCTCTGAGCATTTTTTTTCCCAATAATTTTAAGTTCATCTTTTTAAACAGTTTCCCTTAGGGCGATAACTTTTCCAGCAATGAATAGTCTACTCCTTGTGGCTTCCTTCCATCTCATGCAGCAGAAAATACCCGATATGACACGCAGCAAAACAAGGAAGAACTATGCACTCACCCACTTGCCCACGTTGGGATAGTCATGCTCTGGATCAAAAAGGTGTTGGTGCAGCTGGTATTCTCTGCTGAACTCTGCTGTGTCTGGGGTGTTTTCTAGGCACCCATCGGCAGCTGTAAAAGCATGTTGGAAAATACTGAATGCCTATTAACTTTAAAACATTCTATGGGCAYGCTCATCTTTAGGGTCAAAATTCTTAAAACTCATCGTGCAAAATATTTGACRAATGAGATGACTGGAAAATATAAGTATTTTATTTATTAGAAGGAGTTTCTCAGGACATATTTAAATATTTTTTCTAAAAAAAAAATGAGAGTTCAAAACTAAACCCATTTATTTTCCAAATCTCCCCACCCTCCAGCCCATTTTCTTAAAATCAGTGATTGAAACTAATTTTAGGTAKAACTGCATGTTATTCTTATTCAGGGAGGTCCTATTTTTATTTTTAAATGCCCACAGGAAGCGCTGGAAATTGTTTAGGCAATACTTTTGAAGCTCATGCTACAATGACTCTGTGAGCAAAGGCAGAATTTCCTTTCCTAAGCAGCTATTCATGGAGCTCCATTGCTGCTTTGCTACTTTGTTCAAAACGGCTGCAAATCATTTACGCATCAGAGTTCCCATAAAAGCGCAAAGCGGCCCAAGTTCTGTGCTGAAGACACTTCTGAAGATTGGCAACTGATCCGGGGCATCCAGGAACAGCCTTTAATCACAGCAGATGGCTCCACAGATGGTGCCACGCCGGATGCAATACCCTGTTTAAAATGTGCTGTGGACTTGCCACCAGAATGAAGGGATCTGCCTTGAGCAAAGATTCAGAAACACCAGCCMGGAGCAGGGCTTTGGATGGGACCTTCTCAGACTTGCCCAAGGAATCCTCCCACACGGGAGCTGACGCTGGGCATGAACAACGGGGTCTGCCAGCAGACAGACACTCCAGACGCTACCTGTGGGCCTTCCCTTCTGCCCCGGGGTGACCATCATAGGGGGAAAAAAGGYAAAAAAGATTCGCAGATAGACTATTTTTCCTGTGAAATGCAGGAGCAGACAATAGAGACTTAAATATGAAGGAGTCAGTGTCCTGGGAAGGTTAGCATCCTGGAAAGCACCCAATGGATGATGCTTTCTTTCTTTTCTCCTTGGGAGAATTTAAAAAAAAAAAAGCCAACAGGAAACAGGGAAAAGCTGTCCCTGCTGGCTAACTCGGGACCTGCTAGAGCCCAACTAGCAGCACTAAGAAGTTACTTCTGTCCCTGGGGACAGGGCCGTCTCAAGCGGTGACCAGAGAGAGGCGGCAGGCCATGCTGCAGCCTCCGTGCCACTTGCCAGCAGGCACGACGACGCGCTGGCCCTGCGTGTGCCCTCTGTGACTGCCAGCCAGGCAGGCTCCGAGCCCCGGCGCTCGAGGCACGGGTATTCCCGCTGTGGAACGTCCGTATGCAGACAGGGACTGGAAAAATTGTTTTCCATTAAGCAAATCCACAGACCTGATTGAGGAAGGCCTCTGGTAATTTGTATGCATAATACAGTTTTAACAGTCACCACTTGAATTTCCATTTAAGGCTCTGAAAAACATTTTACTCTAATCCTAGCAGATATTATCTCCACTCACGGCGTACCTATGACAGAGCAGCTTATCTGACTAGGCAGCACTTTCCCAAGAGCTCGCTCTGTGTTAATATCTGACTCTATTGGTTTAGCTAACAACTTTTATTTCACCTAAAAAAAGAAAAATTGAAGGGATTTTCAAAGTCATTTCTCTGGATGCCAGGGTTTTATTTTAGCTATCTAATCACTAACTGAAGCCTGATGGGCAAGCATACAAGACAGAAAGTCTGTGCATGTGCCTGTGTGTGTAACGAAACATAAAACCATCATTCRTAACCTGTCAGGCAATAGCTATTTGAACAAAAAGGAAACTTAGGTATTATTTCAAAAGAGACACAATCACCATCACCAAACGAGCTGTAACAGAAAACATTAGCGAGGACYTTTAGATTTTTTTTTCTCTATTTTTGAATGAGAAGTGAAAATACTGCCTGCAAAACTTTTCATGACAAATACTTGTTTTCTGATTACTTCCAAGCTGGTTAGAACATTTAAAAATAAGAATATGGACACCTGTTTTGCATTATCCAAATAACACAGATGAAGAGTAAGCAGAAAAGACTTTGAAACGATCTCTTGGTCCACAAACGAGAACTGAGAGAAAATGGACTGCTCATTCCCAGTTCCAGCTCCCATGGCAGCCCATGGGTGTTTTACTACTGCTCTCAGTACTGGAAATCATTCCTTGGCTCARTTAATAGGAAAAAGACCAGTTCCCCCAGGATACGCTTCCATCATGCACAYGTAGTGCTACATCAAAGACCCCTGGGCACCAGCCACACGCATGGKTTAGCCTGCAGCGCGTACACACTAAGGGATGCAGCGGGTGACCCAGGTCCAGGACCACTCCGAGCCTCGGCGCCCGCGCCACCTCTCTCGGAGCACCTTGTAACGAGCTGGGGTACGTCCACGTAGTTCTGCACTTCTTGGCGTACACATACCCTCAGTGAGCTATAAAGCTGCATGGATAGGGGCCAAGGTATCTTAAATATTGACTCATGTTCTGGGTTGGAGATCAGGGCAGACAGTTTCATTCCTCTGGCACAATGAAAGTCTCTAAAAAAAGGGTAAAACTCATCTGTGCAGAACGATAACTTTTTACAGGGGCCAGCCGAAGAAAGCGCTCCCTCCAGAACAAGACACTGTCATAAATCTCATCATCCTCTACTTGAAAATTAAGATGATTTTTTGACCTCACCTTCTCTAGCAGTCATACATCAACACAAAAGTTGTACATAATTATGAAAAAAAACCCCAGTGATCTAAAATCCCTGGTTGCTCACCGTTCTGCTCCCGGSGTGGAGGATGAATGAGCACACCCATGAGACCGGGTGCCGCTCACCCCAGTACAGCACTGAAAGACGCAGCCCYGTGATGAGTAGGGATGTATGAAGGCCACAGCAGAATTACCTGTTTTCCCAATGGGGCAGGGATTTGGAGGGTCAGGATATCCTTGGTCATCACTGAAATCCTTCGGTATATTGTCTCCTGTCAGCTCAGCCACAATATTTGGGATATTGCCATAAGGACCCAAGTGCTGGAGMCCCTCATGTGCACCCCCTGCAGATAAAGAAGATTTATGCAGATAGTCTTTTAAAAAGATTAAAAGTTTAAGCACTTWAGTTTCTCCAAGAAAGATTTCTTGATTAGACTTAGATATAAAAAATATAAAAATGTTTCACRGAGGTTAGATTCCAAAAATCTCTTTCCAGATACATAATCCTGAGACCTAAATCAGATCACTTACCTAATGCAAACAAAATTACAAGACAAGCACAGCCCCTTACTATTAATCTTAGCATATTATTTTTTCCCCTAGCTACACAAGTTATAGGTAAGAAAAAGGAAAGAAAACCAAACTTTCATTATCAGAGACAATAATGGTAATGTATTTTGGTAAAGCATTTACTGCACCATCTGAAGCCATGTTCCTGTTCAACTGAACAAGTGATACCTGACCAAGATATGGCAAGGCAGTATCGTTCCAGAAAAGCAAAATTAATCACACCATGAAAAGCAGTAACATTGTGTAGAGCCTAGCATTTATATATTCAGTTTATTATTGTTAATATTTATAACAACAATGTATTACTGATRTTAATAATTTATTAATCAGATTAATAAATTAATCTATGTGAAAGCATCCAAGAACTACAGCACATTTGTTGTTCACAGCTAGAAGAAATATTTTAGGGTCAAACAGTTTCTTAAATGCACACCTGAGTTTTCTGAAGTAATGGTGCAAAATGATCAATTGTCACAGAATCACAGAATAGKTGTAGTCAGAAGAGACCTCTCGAGCCCGTCTAGTCCGYAGAGCTAAWGGAAAGCTTGCATACGTACACCTGCACGTCATGGCATGAAACATCACGTTCAGGAGCTTTGGACACTTTTACTTAATAGATTGGTTCTAGACTCAGGCTCYGATATTAGCACAACATTCACAGAGGACAGGGTGCAGCTCTGCTTCCTTCCTCCATGCAGCTCAGCTGGGGCTCCCTGCCTTTGCTATCAGCTTCCAGGAAGGCTTTGGGAACCAAGCACAGCCCATTTTCTTTATATTTTTTTTTCAACAAATATTTACATGCTCCAGATCTTTTTTTGCATGCGTTACTGGCCAAATGCATCTGAATGCTAAAGATCAGCTGTTTGAGATGTTTCTAAGTACTATTTTATAGTATTCTTTTGAATTTAAGACAAATAAAAACTTAGTTTCAAATAGTTTTTTYCCCCCCCTGCTATTAAATAAACCCTCATACCGCAGCAACAGCTAGTACAGTTATTGAGTACCAAGAAGCCTGTGTGACAGAAGAACATTTTTTTAAAACCCTATATAATGAGGGATAACAAAATAGATTTAACACAAAAATTCCACTAACAAGGAATGAGAGGAAAAAAGAATTTAAATGATGGAAAAATGTGAGTTAAAGAGTGAATGCAGACATAAACATCTGGGTATACAGCATGATGGTTGCAGTATCACCAAATAGTCTCCAAATTTCCATAGATCCAAGTGATTGAAATRAAGCTTCTGACCATGAAAGCAGCTGCAGAAGAATCATTCAAGTCCTCCTGTCCAGACTTATAAATAAATACTGCTACTATAACTAGTATGTTTGATGTGGCTAGGCATCACRAGCTAACAAAATCACTTCCAAAAATTGCTAACATAAGGTAGTCTTAACAGATTATATACCMGTTTCTGCATTCAGAAGTGGCAGTTGAGCCAAACTGACTAGATTTTGCAAATAAACAACTGGAAGCTGACATTACAGCACCAGAGGCAAATCTATAAGCACATATATTCCAATTTTATTTATGTGACAGGCTAAATTCTAACTAAAATGATAACTTTTCCTCCTCAAATAAAAATCTATTATTCTGTAGTGCAATATTTGAGGAAATTACAGATTCTACAGATCTGTAAGAAACACAAAAGAAATGAAGAAATCTTACAAAAGCTCTGCAGATGTGTTACGAGGTTTTTCCCTTGTAGCTGACCATGAGTCTCCAGACTGAAATACCGATGCACACACTATCAACTGTACTATACATTCACAGGCTACAGTCAACACAGAGATGATGCTTGTAACACCAGCACAGAGTCACAAGATCACTACAGTGACGAGATTAAAAGARTTGTCTTACGATACCTAATGTAGAGCATAAAATCTCTCCTGTACAGAGCTCCTGCATATGAAGATTGATCACATATTTGTACTTAAAACCATGAGGTTGCGATTCCGCTGTAGACTACAGAGCCACCTAATCAATACGTGCTTGAATACCCCACAGTGAAGGCGGTTCACTGTGGGACAACCCGTCACATACAAGCATATCTACACTTGGACTTGGTGCAGACCTCTTGGCACCACAGCTCCATCCATAAAGACARCAGAGTTACTTAGCAGGCTCCAGCGTGCTATATATACATGTAAGTTTAAACTGACTGCCAAGAATTCCCTTGACTGAGTACAAAACAATCTTTTTATATTAATATAAAGGATCATTTCCTTTAGGGATAAATGTTCAGGATTGTTTCAGGGTTTTTCCTTTTTTTCTGTAAGAACTAAAGACAATAGCACCTGCTCTGCTGCCATATTTTTGCACACTCGAGCAATTTAATAGCATTAGTAAAGCTTATTCCTTATAAACTGTGATAAATAGTTGCACTCTGTAAAGACTGCAATAGTAAAAATAAAATGCTCTCACTACACCAAATAGGGGTATCATTTGCAGTATGCCACAAACTGCATTAGTTTTGGTATCAYAATGTTACTGATTTGAAAAACCAGATCAGGATTATGTATACTGCAGGTACCAACTCAAAATACAAAAWCATATACTATCATGTAAAAAGACAGCATGAGATAGATCTCTAGAACCTGGAACAAACCTTGAGGCACAAGAAGAGAAATAGCAAAAGCAAGTGGGACTAAATATTGGGGAACCTGCCCTCAYTTCCAATAGAAGGGAAGTGTCAGAGATGTCATTAACAAATCACTCGAAACTGGGTTAGACAAAATCCCCCAGTCCTTTCCTGAGAAGGGGTGGGACACACACACACACACATATCCGTGTTTTCCCCATCTCAGCTTGCAGCAGTATGAACTGCCTGCACAAACCAGCCACGAGCTGGCTGCCCCACAYGGGGCACTGGTGTGAGCACCCACTTATTTTACCACCCTCCACAGAACGGAGCAGTTCATTTAGACTGAAGTCTGGATTTCACACTTAAGTTTTGGATTTCATTTAAGCTGCTATACACACGTAGCCATCTTCTGGCCCTCGTCTCAGTGAGGTGACAAGTAAGGAAATGCTCTGCTGGAGAAGAAATTTCCATGCGGGGAGACTCTTCTGGTGGCTATTTTRGCTGCTTGAATTTCCCTAGCAAAGAGCCCTTTGCTGCCTGAGAAGCTCTATGCGAGTGTAGCCAAGGCTGGTCTCCAAGATCTGCAAGGTATATCAGCTCTCTGCCATGAGCTGGTTCGTGAAATGGAAAGAGACAGTAATCCGGGATGCAAACCCAACTTCACCACCTTGCAAAATGTCTTGTTAATCTAAACTCTTAGTCCTTATCACTGGAAAAAAACTGTCATAACAATTTCAAGTGTGTCATCTCTGCTACAGGGATTATGTTTTTCCTGTTGCTTTCCACACTATCCTGGATTAAGTATTTCTGTCACGAGTTACCCTGAACTATCTGCCTAGCCAAAGACATGTTTGCCATTATGCTTCCCAGGGCTCTTGCATCTTTACACAGCACCATGTCCATTACACTCCTTTTTCCCCTCTCTTTTAGCTGCAAGACTCCCCATCATGCAATCTAATTCAATTTGTCCCCAAAATCTTGACTGCAAGAATATAAATAATACATTTTCAATACCCTTTCCARCATCACTATAAGCCTTGCAGTCTCAGTACCATTAACCAACCCTGCCTCTTTAGCTAGCTTCATCCTAGACACTTGACTCCTCTCTGCTGCTGAGAATGACTCAGGCGAGGAAGCGAGAGGCATGCAAGAAATGAAAAATTCTCAGGTTTCCTCTGTTCCACAGGAGCTGCTGAATATGTGAATAGGGAAGGGAGGGTCCAGCTGCTGGAGAAAAAGCACAGGAGAACCAAGAATAGAGAAATGCAAACTTAGGCACYTTCCTTTCTTATTTTATAGCAGGTCTAGGGAAGCCCAGGCAAACAACTCTCCCTGATTCCGGGGCCAACTACTATCTTCTAGCAGTATAAATTTTCTTAAAACTGAAGATTAATTTTCCTTTTGTTTTCAGAGGGAAAAAAAATCCTTTCAGTGTGTTTTTTAAAATTTTAAGCTCACATATCACATAATTAGTGATCTTCTTTTCTGTGAATAATTCAATTTCTACCCCATATTGTACCTGTTAAAAGTACTAAAGATATGGAATGATTTTAACTGCTAAAATGTTAGGATCAAAGCAACACCCATGCCTCTCACAGAAAGAATTCATAATAGTAACTTACACGCCATTATTACTTATTATTTGAACTGCATGCACCACAAAGAAAAGAGGAGCACACTTGCTGACCAAGCACAAAAGCAACCTCTTATGTCTCCCTCGGTTGAGTGGTGCTAATTTAATGGAGTCTAATGATTTCTTCCCAGTCCAAGCAGAAAGCTTTCTCACCTCGCTCAGAGATAAGGGCTCCCTTATACAAACAAGGTGCAAGCTGTGGGATGCAGCAGGCGCTGCCATGGCCCCGGCTACGAAGCAGGAGTGGAGCCGAGGAGAAGCACACGCAGCAAACAGCACCCAGGACCAAAGGCCRCCACTGACCCACTGCATCCCACAAAGGCAAATACACCAGTGGGAGCACTTAGCCGCTGGCAATGGCCAATCCAAGTGATCCATCAACACCAACGACCTTGGGGAAAAGTACTTCCTTCATGCCTGCGACGTGAAGCATGGAGTTGCCCAAAAGAGGTCCATATTTTCCATGCACACTTCTGCTCTATTCCATGAAGTTGATCACTTTAATTCTTTTTTCCATGCACGTTGCTCAAAGCCAACTGGTTCTTCAACCCATTTAAAAGCTTTGCACATGCGTTGGACAAGTGCCACCGCTGTAGATTTTCTCACTCCCCAAAACGAGGACATCCTGAGCGTTTGCCACGTGAGAGCGCACGGGCCCCAAGTCTCTGCTCTGGTGAGCTGGGACAACCTCACACAGCTCTAGAAACCGCAGCGTTCCTACCCAGAACTTCCAAAGCCACGGCCTGAATCCAGACGAGGGTTCCCTTGCATGGACCAGCTTGCAGGCACAGGAGAGGGTAACATGAAGAGCCCTGCAGCATAAGCTGAGGCCAAAGGCTGCTCYGGAAACCTCCCGAGGGTGCCAGAGACCCCATCTGCTGCAGGCTACACCRTGAGCAGGAGAGGCAACGGGTGCTTCCTTGTCTAGGCTTCTACAGCATCTTTTCACTCGATCAAGTAAGAGAAAAAAGATCTTTCCTATAGCAAGTTGATTTAAAATTCTGATGGAGGAAATTAAGAGAGCAGGTACGAAAGGGTATAAATCCTGCTAAACATGCTTGTTTTATTCATATGAAAGACAGGCAAAGAAAAATTCTTAGAAAACAAGAGCACCTCAAATTTCTTCACTATTTTGCAATAGTTACGGACCACGCTTCATTGCTCGATAAAATTTTACGATTTCATATTAAGTTTCTCTACATAATCGGCCGCCACTAGAGGTGCTATAAAATAATGCAACAGTTATTATATTCCATCTCCTCGGATTTCTTACCTCTCTCATCAGTTTATTTCCCTCTGTTATCAAAAAATAATTAGAGATTTAAAAGCATATCTAATTATTTGATCCCTTTTAGCTACAAACACAGTCCTAGCTCCCTCATTCAGAGCCACATGAAAATAGCAGAATATGGGGGAGAAAGAGGGAGTCAGAACCTTCTGCTGCAGCCGCAGGTCAGCACCGCAGCCTTGAGGGCTGGCCCCGCTCTCCAGACACCCCACGCACGCCCAGGCGGCCCCTGCGCAGCCTGCACGGGCCGGGATTCAAGGACACGGCCATTCCCTACACTCAGCAGCGGTGGCAGAGGCCACAGCCGCTGCGGCACCTCGGTGCAGCTTCTGGAGAGGATGCCAAACGCTCGGAGACAGCACGAGGCCACCTCCACCGCGGCACAAGCAGCCTCTGCCTCATCGCCCCTCAGAGCTTTAATGCAGAGCAAATAAACTCCCACAGGCTCGTTATTCGCCTGCATGCAGGGGGGTTACAGGTAAAATCTATTGTACGTGTGATTTCTCCATCGAGCTCTGCCATAGCACCTGCTCTGATGAAGAAAACTTCACTGGAAGCCACCACTAATGCCATTTGTTTCCTTACTTTTAAACTCAGGAATTAGCATTCCAAATTGCCTTTCTTATAGTATCCATCAGCAGCTGACACTCCAACTCTGGTTACATTAGACACTGCAGTTTGGAGAGAAAAATAAAAAAGAGGAAAAAAAAGAAAATGAAATAAGGAAAATGGCAGGCATTTTTAGTAAGGTCTATAAAAATCCAGATGTTTACCACATCAATGTATGAAAGTATGTAGTCCTTTCCTTTTTTCATTTCATGCTTCAGATCTGTGATGGCCACACTAAATTTGGAGGTTATATTTGCTGAGCAATTTGGAAAAAAAAAAAAAAAAGGAAAAAAAAAAGGCTATTAACTGCATGGATTTATCAAAAGTAGATCTCTCGCAGCATGCTAACCGTCTCCTCTCAGAAGAAATTAGCTGCCAGCCGTTAGCAAAAAACACTAACAGAATTTTCCAGGCTCCAGTTTGATCACCTCAATCAGGTGAGTTATAAACTACAGCTACCTTCTTCTACAACACGAGCAGGTATCCGCTTCCCTGCAAAGCAAAGCCAACACCAACCACCTCCAGCAGCGCTGCAGGAGGGCCCACCGTCCTGAATGAGGCATCGTTTTTTCATTTCTACAAAAGATCCGGTCAGGATTTAAGGGACATTATTTAACACTCCCATTCAGTTGGCAGCACTTTTCTGAAGACTGGAAGCTTTAGACTCTCTGGGCTGCCATGCCAGCACCTACATCAACCACAGCTTCATTGAAAACATGCTTAAAAAGATAAAAATAATAAACTCTCACCAACCAAATCAGGCAAAAAAAATACTGAGATGCTTTTTGGTGCACTGCGTTATAAAGGAGACAAAAAAAAAATACTTTCCCAAAGGAGGTGTAAGGAGAGAATGCTTTCAAAATTAAAATGAGACTTCTTACCACCAAGGAATAAGGGCTTTAAAGGCCCGAGCTGCTGCTGCCCCCATGTGCCTGAAGCGAGATGTTACTGCTCTCCTCTGCACGGCACTAGGGAAGCTCGGGAAGCAAACGACTGCACAAATTTGACACCTGCAAATCAGAGTATCTGCATGCAAAAAGAAACGTGTGACCCCCTTCTTCACAAACATCTTGCCAGGCTAAAAAAAACCCAACTTCCATGTTTTTGAAGTGCTGAAGGCATTGGTTCATTTAACATCTATGCTACATTTTTGAGAAAGGATAATAGATTATATTATTGCATTTTGTTCTCCCTGAACAGATGCAACTGTGCTCTTCTCAGCGGGATACTTGAACATAGCACAGCATTAAAACATTTGCGTGGTGTTTTAGTAACAAATAAAATAGTCATAAAAACCCCAATAACTACAGAAACTCCATTACCCATAGAAAACTCATTATCTGGCCTTTTTTCTTTTTTACTTTGGTCACGTAGGACGAGCTCCGTGCCTGCTGTGCTTACACATGCAACACCCCATCTGCTGKCTGCGGTGCACAAGCCGCTACTCCTGTTTTCCACATTGCCCTGATGTAACACACAGGTAAACTGGCAAATGCAAAGGGGATGGAAATGAAAGTGGAMACAGAAAGGAGAAATTTAAAGATTTTAACATGAGCAGAGGCAGYGACCTCTCCTCTCAGCAAGCGACACGCTTTTTGTGTGCATCACGAAGGAAGCTCTCTGGTCCTTCAGGAGCGAGCACACGCGCCAGGGAAACACGTTCCTTCGGGAGTGTCCGTCTCCAGCTGCGAGTGCAAAACACCAAGCTTGTGTGCTCAGCTGGCGACCGCCTAGACAGCCCTAAACCTATCGGGGACAAACAAAAAAGACCTTGCGGAGGTTGCTGCACTACGTTGAGACTGGTTGTTAGTGGGTTTTTAGGCCAAAATGTGATTACTATTATTCCGAAAAATGAAGATAGAAGAGATGGAAAAAGGGTGTCGTAATTAGGAAATCTGCTTATGACCTAACATCAATAGTACTTTTGTGATGTGTAAAATGATGATTTTATCCAGCTGGGAAAACTTTGTTATAATAATCACTCAGAAATCTGCAAACATTTCATTACAATAAAGCAGCTAGTATAAACATGACAATATTACGTCAGCTTTTTTCTTTCTTTTAATAAAATCCAAAGCTCCAGAACTTATTTTTTTCTTGACAGTATCACATTCTAAAATCATTCTGTATGAAATCTTGGCCTATTCAGAATTCAGCGGCACTGCTGGAATCCTGGCTCTGGTGAGGCTGGTGGCACCTGCACTACCAACACYGCTCCAGATCCACAGCAAACCTGTCCGGGCAACCTCTGACCCACCCAAAAACGGTAAGAGAAACACTCTTTTCAAAACAATTTTTCTGTAGAAAAAACACTAAATTGGTAAAGTTTCTTATTCTGAGGTACAACATCTGGTTGAGATGGGAGGCAGATGCACGCCAGAACGGTTGGTGATGAGGAGCTGGCAYAGGCACATGAACCAGGTTCGAAGTATCTACACTGCTTGCAAACCATGTTCCAGAAAATGGATGGAAATCAACACTATAGGCAGCTCAAAATTTCTCATAAATCTGGGATTTTCATACCCAACTTTACACTCCTCTACATCTTTGTTTAAACCTAACRACCTGTGTCTCGTGCTGCTCAGTGACCTCCTGGTACCTTGGCCAAGCAGCAGCCGAGACACGAGCAGGTTGCACGAGCTCAGCACAGRCTGGGTACAAGCAAGACGAGGGACAATTCTGCTTCTAGTTCTAAATGCAACAGTTTCACAAAGAAGATCCAAAGCCCCAGAGAAAACGGGAGAGAGAGGCAAACAAACAACCCTCAGTATTCCAGCAGCCGTGAGAACTGCACTTCATGACAAGGCCCCACGGGAGTCGGTGCTCGGATGCCTCCTGCCCTCATCCCTCCCCAGAGAGCAGGGGCTCTGCTCCGCTCCGTTTCCTATTCCACTTTGTTTAGGAAACATCAGCGGTCTGGAGCTGCTCGGGGGTCAGCAACGCCCGTCCCTAGGCTGCTCTAACCAGGCCCACTGCAGGTCAAAGCGCAATTTTGCMGGCAGATACCTGCACGCATAAGGATACTGCATAGAAACCTCTCAGAAGAGCGGACTATTTTAAATAACGTTTTTTCATCAATTCTGTTTTTTTTCCAGCTTTTTCATCAATTCTGGTTCCAAAGCGCTGACACTTACTACAAGCAGAACTTGTGTATTTTTTCCTCAAATTTAGCAAACATAACAACAAACAGACAATAAGTCAAAGTAATAAGTGCTACATACTTGTCAGCATATAATATATTGGCATATAATAATCAGTATATTAAATTCTTAAGTCRTTTACAATGTAAATAGTTAAAAGTGCTGGTGGAAAATGCAATGCTGATTTTCTTGAATTATCTGCAATCCGTGGTCTAAATTTAAAAATAAACTAAAGGAGYATAACTTACTGAATTATACTTTTGTTTTTAAATTGTTGTCAATAAGTATTATGTATACTGACAAGAAATYAAATTAAGTTTGGGACTGTAAACAAAGTCCTACAAACAACACTTTCAAGTACATTCAGAATTTATTTTTGTGAGGTTAAGYTTCTAACCTGGTGATGTATATCTGCCTGYACGTAGGCATATAYACATGTCACCACTGAAACCGAGGAAAGAGCAAGTGATCTTTATCTGAAAAACCTACAAGACTTTGCAAGAAGAAATGTCTGCCATGAAGATCTGATTTGCAGGTCTATTTTAACACTGTTTGGTATCATTCATCTCAGAAAGTTTCACTTTTGCAGAGATTTCTCAATAAGCTGTTAAATAACTGATGTACACTAAAAAAAAAAAAGAGTCATCCGTAGCTGATCAAGGGATGAATGTCAAATGTATTTCTTAAAATGAAATTATTCCCTTTCAGTTTTAATTTGTACTATGCAAAGAAGAGATATCTATACACAGGCACTTTATTAAAGAAAAGAAAAAATTAAAGGTTAGCCCATCCTATTTTTTGTGGTAAATTACATGGCTGACTGGAAACCAGTATTATTCTAGTTCACAGGCACCAGAAGAGTCTCGAGATTTAAGAGAAGAAATTCTTAATCTGTTTTTGCTATCACTGTAATTAAAAAGTAATGGCAAACAGCTGAGATGAAATATGTCTTTGTTACAGGTCCAGATTTCCTCATCTTTTCCCTAAAGGCTTACACGCAATTTCTCTCCTTTCAAAAAGATATAAAAACTCAGGGATCAGACACCTCTTATTCCTTATACTTGTAGGGTTAATAAAAAAAAAAAAAAAAAGTATGGAGAAAGGCATGGAGAAAGGCAAGGAAGACTACTCACCTCTGCCAGTCTATGCCAACTGCACTCCATACCCATGCTCTTAAACAGGCAAGAAAAGCTACAGATCAATTATTTCTCTTTAAGCCTATATAGAAAATATATAAGCTTGGRTCCACCATTATCTTATAGAAACGCACATTCAGTTTTATTCCCCTTCCTAAAGCAGCTTTTAAGACATGKTTTTTTCCCTCTTCGACTATGACATTCCTTAGCTCCAAACGCAGACATAGTGAAGGACAAGGACTCACCACAAACTTTGAAGACTTGGTMCACTGTGTGAGACCGGTCACAGCGTGAGAGAGAAAAGGGTTGGAATTTCCTGCTGATTTTGATGTTTGCACATTAAACAATATATTCTGTATTATGTACGTTCAACCATTTACTAAAACATCARAATGAAAGCTAGCACATTACAATTCAAATAACACTGCACCCAGTGGCAACGTCTCGGATCCTTTCCCACAGTGAGCTGCAGTGTCCTGGGGCACATACGAAGAGCCCCCTGCGTAACTYCCTCTCCTCTTGCACAAGAGCACCATTTGAGTCCTTCCAGCTCACAAATATTTCCAAAAATCCATGGGACTTCAGCTCTCTAGCTCATATTTGTTTCATATCAACAAAGAGGTAAGTGGACAGTGCACTGTGTGCTGCAGCTTACTGTATATAAACATAACACAAGAGAAAGATTTTGGACAATGCCCTTCCGAGACACTTCTAGGACAAGTTTTACTAAGAACCAGTTTTTCCAAATGTCACCTCTTCTTGTGCCAGAATTTAAAGGAAGGTARAGAAGGGATGAGGATTTTAAAACAAGCAGCAGGCAAAAATAGGGTGAAGAACCCCGTAACTTTCAGACCAGGATATTTACACACACACATCCCACAATTATCTRCAGGGTAAGAATTACCAAAGGACCACGCAAAGGACTAAGAATCACCACAGGATCCAYCCAGTATAATCCAAAGTTTAAGTCATCTACCTTCAATGCTCTGCGGACCCACCAGGTTCATAGCCTGGTGTGCTGGATACTCCACTCGGGGTCTGGCAATGCCCAACTGCTCCATGACTCCGTGGAGGAGCCTCTGGATATCCGCTTCGGAAACCCTATCGGGACTGCGAGGGCTGTGGCTAAAAGCCGAAGCAAATCCAAGCGACAGCAGAAACGCCACGTTGCAAAGCAAAGGAGCTGCCATTCTGGTCACCTGCAAAGAAGGAAAGAATTTGGTTGTAAGTGATAGTGGGAGAGGCTCTGGAAGCAGCCCGRCTGGTCCTGCTGGGATAAAATGCTCCGGAGCGCCTGGGGACTGYGGGAAAGGTGCAGGGTGGGAGGAACTGGAGTGGGGAGGCTCTTGCTTTCGGAGAGGAAGCGGTGCAAGGGGAGGCTACGGAGAGCCCTTYGCGTGGGCCGCGTTTGCTCAGAGCACCCACTTACCAACCCCCACAAACGAAGCGGATCCTGGGCCTCGCCTAACGAAGCGCGTCTCCCTCCGCCTCGTTTAACGTACTATTTTAGACAGGTCTGGGTTGAACGCGGAGAACTCTGTGCACGGAAGCTGCTTTCCAAGCTGTGTTCCCACGCTTAGAAACGAAGCACCAGAAACTACCAGAAGCTGCACGGTATTTTCATTCCTCGCTTAGGACATCCTGTGCGATCTGGGCATCGGCTTCCCCACCTGCAGCAGCTAGGTTTCCTTTGCTCCCCTTGAAAACCTTCCACTAAATGGTTRCTCTGCTTAGTTAAAGCAGGCACAGAATCTGACAGCCGTGGCGTTTTTTCTTTTCTTTTTACCAGGCTGAATTTTAATCGGGGTGACCATTCCTGACAGCTTGTTTTCCCTTTGTGCCCTAGAATCATACATACATACATGCATACATACACACACACACACATACATCTCTCTCTCCCTTCCCGCCTCCCCAAAACAAAAAACAACCCCGCCACCTGCTCCATTTTCTTGCTCCCACTGCACTGACATCTCCCTGTTTTTCCAGGGACAGCCATTTCACCACGACCACCATGCTCCACCACGACCACCACCTCACCTCGGTGCAAAAACAGCAGAAAATAAACAAACCCTCTTAAGGACGCGGCTGAAGATACCGCCCCACCGCTCACGCCGTGCGCCCCCGCCATGGCCGCTCCGCAGCGACACGTACCTGCGCTCGGGCTGACCCGGCCATCTCCGGGGCTTCTTCCGCGTCCTCGGTACCGCTCTCAGGCGGCACCAGCGAGCAGGACGGCGGCCGCGCCGGCGCGCACCCGCCCGCGGCTCCGCCGAGCGCTGCGCTCCGAGCCCGCGCAGCGCCCGCGCAGCGCCCGGCCCTCCCGCACTCAGCGCCCGCGCGGCTCCGCGCCTGCTCCGTGCGCAGCCGCCGCGCCCCCCGCCCCGGCCCGAGGCGGCGGGGATGGAGAGCCCCCCGCCCGGGCCTCAGGGCTGCAGGTCCCGGTGCAGGCTGCCTGTCCCGGTGCTTGATTAGAAATGACCGGATAAAAAGGGTCACACAAAGCCTGACTGAAAGACAAGGTTGCTCGTTCCTAGAAAAATGGCCATCTTCCCTGGATGGTTCTTTTTCTCCCTGCAATAGCACGGGCCCTGGCCCAAGGATGGGTGAGGATGCTGCACAAGGGGAGGTGCCCACGGGGACAGGAGAGGGGGCATCTCCCTATAACCATTTTCCCTGTGCTGCACGGGAGGATACCCAGAGCAGAGCACTGAGGAAACAAAGCAAATGTGAAAGGCCCTCTCTAAAGGGAAYAGGGCACTCGTGGTAGAGCACTTGGTCAAGTCGTAATTTCTATAAACCGTTTTATGCAATTTGTTAGCTGCTATGGATATGAACATGAAACGTTCCTCTTGGGATGCAAGAGGCGCCCTAAAAGGCCTCAGACACAGAGCAGGTCTGGCCCCCTCAGCCCCCTGCATTTAGCACATTTTCCATCTCTGCAAGTTGCAGGATTAAGCTGGACTGCCAAGGGGCAGCCAACRTTTAACAAAGCTAGTGATTAAAGAGAGCAAAATAGCTGCAAAACACAAGTATTTCTAATAGTCTTTGGATGAAGGCTTAAGGGGGATGACAGCCATCCTCCTGCAAAGGCCTGATCCAGGGAGCTCTTTCCATAATTAGCAAATGCTCCATCTAAGCTCCGGCAATATCCAACATCCAATCTGTATGCAAARTACCTGGTACATCCATGGAAAAAGAAATCTCATATCTCCCCCMCTTTCAAGCAGAAGCTGACATGACAGCTCGCTACTGAGCAAAKAAATGAATTTGTTCTCATTGCTCATGACATTTCCTTTATCTCCTTCTGCCCTATTTCCATCTCATCCCTCCTGCCTCGCGTCAGCTATGGCAGCTGGCAGTTGCTCGGCTGAGTATTTCCCTCACACAAGGAGCATGAAGCACAGTGCTCTAGTGCATGAATTTGGCCTCCCGAGGGACCTGCCAGCACCTACCGAAAGTAGAAGGCAGCAGCACAGAGCTGGGAGACATGGCCTCTTCTTTGGATGGTGGTAAAGTGTCAAGAGTACTTCACTGGAAGAAACAGTCCCATACAGCCAGTTTAGTGTTTGCTTACYTCCTCCTGCTCCTCACCTCACCCTGATGTTGTATCTTAATCAAGGAGCAATGAGAGTTCAGGACCAGGATCACTAAAATGAGCCAATTCACATCATACTTCTGGGGAAACAGGGAGAAGAACAGAATGCAAGCTCGYCTGGTAAGAGATCACTGCAGCATTTTGGAAGCCTAATGCCTGTTGAAATATWTTGTGCTGTGATTTTGCTAGTTGAGACTCAAACTTTAAGATAATAAAGTGTCAGAATAGAATTATTTCTCAAATTTTTAATGTCCTTGGTCTTGGGTAAGGCAAGAAGCAAAATTTTTAGGTCACTGTAGAAGAATAGTCACAGAGAAGGAACAAAAACAATGGTTTTATTAAAACCAAGAGCATCCAGTCTTTCAGCTCTTACATCTTGCCAAGCAGCAATTTGACAGAAAGCTAATGAACAATTTCAAGTGTTTACTCTTAARTAATTTTACAACCAATGACAAACAGTTAATTGAGATGTAAACATTTGCTTGTGCAAATCAAATTTTAACACAGTATGGCTTTTTACATTTGTCTCTTGCAACATAATTAGCATCGGAAAAATCTGCGTTTTTGCACCACCTAGTTAACACTATTCTATTACTCTAARAATAAGTTAAGACCAGCTTTTCATATCAAGATAAAACATTTTACTACTGACAACTGAAGATCCTTCATACACATTAAGGAGTGTAAGTTGTCAGAGGAATTTAAGACTTGCTTTTCACTACTTTCACTACACTACAGCTACACAGTCTCCCATATGTTCTAATAGACTTCTAAAATGCATGTTGCATGGCAAAATATGATGTTTATCCACTCAGAAAGGATGATGTGCTTCCAGTTTACTCCAATAAAAAATAAAAGTCACGGTCTCAAAAGTAGTAGAGATGGTACAAGGTCTAACTTAAATATCAAGGTAGGACTAAAAACCACTTAAAAATCAGAATTTAAATACAGCTATATTCAGCATTAAGACATTTATTTCAGATATCTGTTGATTTGTGGGAAAAAAGTTAATATTATTTTGTCTAAATGCTGCAAAATTTGGTTTGGAAAACCAAAAAAAATTTGCATTTTTTTTGTTTAAGGATGTATCCAACAGATCCATAGCTATAATGCTAACATCTGTAAAACCAGAGTTCTTTAAAGTCAAATCTGTTTAACTAAAAAGAAAAGCATCTATAAAAATTCAAAAAAATCAACATAAAACAGACATTGCAACTTGTGCAAGTCCATGACTTGTAATAAAAAAAAAAAATAGAGCATAAGAATTCCCTTCCCACACACAAAGTTTAACCATTCTCATCAACCCGAACAGGCKCATCAGCCCTCCTCTTTAACCCTATAAGTCTACAGGTTTTGTAGTTGGTAGGAGTTTCACTTTAGATATTGGATTCTTTGGAGAGCCTCTATAACGGATCTTTTCTTTTCCCAGTGGTTTTGTGATGGCACATTTTTCTGGCACAGCACCTGGAATATTTGTACCTGCATTTACTTTTGTAAAAGGCTTCACTGTTTCATGATTAGTCAGGTCTTCTAAAACAGATTTGGATGGATTAACAGTCACTTTCTGGTTATAGATTCCAACAGTTCTCACAGAAACATCAGGCTTCTCTAATGGRTTTAACTGTCTGTAACATGATTTGGATGCGAAATCTAGTTGCTTATGGGATGTAAAAACTTGGTCACTCGCACTTTCACTCTTGAGGGGCAAAGCTGTGGAACTCTTTGAAGGCTTTTCTGTGCAGGAGGACAGTGCAGAATCATAGCTCAAAGACTTAACAAGTGGTGAGCCAACATCACCAGACTGGACTACYCGACCACTTGCAGATGGCCTGCTGGCCTCCAGTAGGGAATTCATTCTTCTCACCGACTGCCGCACCGGAGTACGTTGAAACTTAAGAGGTGGTTTTGTTTTGCTTGCAGAACTTGGATCATTTAATGAAAGTTTATTGAACCACTGTATGTGGTCAGAAACCTTTCCATGATCAGTAACAGCTGCTGTTTTAGTTAAAGTTTTATCAGGTTTTTCAGCCTTCAAGTACTCATTGCCRAGTTCCCTTCCTGATTTGCATAGCTGTGAAATAGGAAGCTGTGCTGCCCYAGAAGGTTTAGCAGTAGCTTCTTCTAAGTTACAGCATTTTACCATRCAGTTTTCAGCCACTTCAGTGTGTGTTAATTTTATCTCCTCTTTTTCCCCAAAGGAATCTATTTTGTTCAAGTCATCTTTTAAGGAAYCGTTCTTAAAAGTCAACTTGTCTTCAGTTCTCATTCCTTGGGGCACAGCAAGTTCTTTTATATTTTTTTCACCTTGTTTTTGGACCTGAAGTTCAATCTCAATAGAACTTTGGAATCTTTTCTCCAAAACTTTAGTTTCATCTTTTTTTGATTCTTGTTTATCAGTAGCATAAGACTGATTAATTTGGTCCATCAGTTGTCTGCATTCAGTATTTGCTAGGTTTATTTCAGTCAGTTTTTCTTCCTCTGGACTGAGYCCTGTAAGACAGAGGGTTTCACTTAATGTTTCTTCTGTAACATCCAAGAGGGAAGACTTTCTATCAGTTATCATATCCTGCAGATTATTTCCAGATGCAGAAAAGGCTTCCTTAACTTTCAGTAATGTWTCTKTAGTTAAATTGTTTTCTTCTTCACATAGGAAGAGTTTTAAGCTGTTGTCGTGTTTATTTACAGTAGTTCCCAGTGAATTCAGATCAACAGCTGATGACTTTCCAGCTACAGAGACAGATTCAGAAGAACCAACTCCAGCTTCACGATGTCCTGTCAGACTTCTCTCATTGMTGCTGATCTCCTGGAAGTCAGTAATAGCAGGACTATTCCATGACATTCGATAAACTACTTTATCGTGACACTTTGGTGTTAACAAGTTTTCTTCCGACTTGCTYACATTCTTTGAACCTGAATTGTGAAAGGAAGTTTCATAATATTTAAGAACATTTTGATTAGAAAACGGTTAATGAAATTAATGATGCAAGACAAAACCCTTGCTAAAAATAACCTAGTAGTCCAAACAGCACTGATTTTAAGGTACTGTCATTCTCTTAAGTTTCAAGGATATTAAAAGAATTACCGTATCAAAAACTGAAGTCACGCCTCTTATCTAGATAAGATAGGAAGATAACTACCAAAATGAAAACATTCTGCAAGCTTGAACTAAGTAACCCTTCCCCCTCCCAGGAATCACTACTATTATTCAATTAACTCTTGCCCTACTCAGTAGAAGGATCTTTAACCTAATTGAACTGACACCTTCTTGCAACTGCCTCATGAAATCAAAAGCTGTCCGTATTAATCATAACTTGTCACATGTTTACCTTTCTTGGAGAATTTTTCATTGATATATGGGCTGAAGAGTATATCTCTTTTTGCACATTCATCTCTGCTTTCCAAATCTTGTTGGCCTGCAAGACGCCTTCCAATGTTTTCAGATCTATTACCAACCACACATCCTGATGCAATATTCTGGAAAGAACAAGAGGCATTATTCTTTAAACTTTAGTGGAGAAACTCATTTGTAAGAGGTTTTACATAACAGAGCACCTGTCAAAAATGTCARGAAAAGACTATACAAAGTCATAGCAACCTTTTCCTAGCCATCTTCATCTTCCATGAACGCTCTGATGACCCAAATAGGGAATAGCAAAACTGCAGCAGGGCACACTTGCAGCAGYACAAATACAGTGGCTAGTGGATACACATGCTCTGCAATACCTGACAGATCCAACTTACTGAGCACAAGTTGAAGAGATACTGTCAAGAAAACTGGTCCAGTTGTGATCCAAAACTGATTTATTATCAAAACAGGTTCTTCTTGCCACTGAAAATCTCAAGCATTATGATTAAATCTGCACTTAAGCAACAAGAATGCTATAGAARCAGCCTACTTACTATGTCTCTGTTGCTTCTCCCCAAACCAAACTTCAGACGTAATGACCTACGAACCATTTCTTTTCGGCTAACCTTTGGAGAAAAGCAACCCGTTTTTCCTGATTCAGCCCTAGAGGGGGAAAAAGGGGAAGAAGTGACATACACAGACAAAAAAACATACTAACAAACAATACAGTGAAAATAGAAACATCCTGACACTGGTCTTCTAGTTTGAGGTCTGTTACAGCCTGACAAGCTTTACCAGGGACAGGAAGGTTTCTTTAAAGCTACTGCACTAAATCCCAAGTCACTTTGAGCTATACTATAATCACTTTTTTTTTTTTTTTTTTTTTTTTTTTAAAAACTAAAAATCTGTCTCTCAAATATCAGGAAAGATCATTTTTACAGAATGATATTTTATACATTGTTAGTCAAAGGTCTCTTCAATTTATCTTTAGTTTCTGCAAATATAGACAAGTTACCTGTATAACTTTTTGCTTGCACATCTTTTGCTTTTTCTGTTTCCCGTACTGGACAAATTATTCTCACCACTATTTGAAGGAGATAGTGAATTTTGAGATGACTCAAGAGAGACACAAGGACTTGCCTCAAACTGAACTGTAGGAAAGAAATTGCTTGTAAATTTAATTATAAACAAATTCTTTAAACAAGCACATTCTCAGGTCATTTTTAGCAATTAAAAGAGTRAAGTTTATACAGAACAGATTTTGCTTTTTTCCTGACGTGTTTATACTTCCCCTTTTAATGTAATAATTTATAGATGCTTATAGCATCTATAGCAGCAGTTGGTTGCAATTTAATCAAATCAGGAAAACATTCCTGACATATGTACAAGCATGCTACTGATGTCACACTTCCATATAAGTTTCTAATCTGTCACCAAATCAGCTTTGCAAATTTAAGAACTTCATGAAGAAAACTTAAATACAGTCTTGATAGTGTTTGCAATGTGCAGCATATCCACTCTTTTACATAAATATCTAGCTAGAACAATTAAATCAGTGATAAATGGAAGAGGTGCTACTGTATTTCTTAACTAAGGAAAAAATATTACTGTGTATTACATAATGATATAATACTACCATTGTTAGAGTGATGCCATTGCTTCAGTGTATTTATCCCTAAAGGCAAGAATCTGATAATGGGCTTGAAGTGATTTCTTTAAGAACATATTGAAGAGAAAATTGGGCAGTTTTATACAATTCACGTGAGAGGGGAAAAGATTTAGAAAGAACCAACATAACCAATCTAGACATTTTTACTCTAAAGTTTTAGAGTACATTAAGAAATTGTGCAAGAAGCTGAGAGTTAGAAGCACTCTGAGAAAGTGAGGGGGTATCAGTAATGAGCTCAACAACAACAAAAAAAAACAGGTAAAGCTTTTTCTGTAGAATTCTGAAGTTACCTAGCATTAGCAGTTAACACTGCACAAGAACAAAATATTGTTTTAATCAGAAAAAACAGTAATCGCTTTGAGYGGCAAGGAAGAAATGAAGGCACTGTACCTGATGCTGGTGTTGAGCTGTTGTTAAAAATGCTACTTGRTAATAAGTCAAAAGCAAAGTTATGCTTAAAAGAGCGCCTCTTCTTGYTAGACAAACCCTGAGAGCAATCTGTTGGAAGTTTACGTTTGGTACTGGGAGTAAGAACCACTGGAGTCACTGATGAAAGAACTGCAATTAAAAAAAAAAATTCACCTTATAATTCAAGTAAAATTCCCMTTTTAAACTGTTATTACAGACTGAGTTTAGGATCCCATTCCTCTCTCCCGCAAACAARCAAAGAGTTCTTGTAAAGTCTTAACTAAATTGCTTGCATTTTAAACACAAGGAGCAATCAATATAGCTTTTTGGGCTATTTCCCATACTTCCAAGTTAGCATTCCAATAAAGATAATCCAAAACTACACACTTGTACAAGACAATAGAGCTATTAGGAAAAATGGCACTAAGGACAATCATCTGCAAGTTTAAGGCACAGAAAAAGCAAAACAAATCTTTAGCAGATTCATTCTCAACAGGTAAAATGCTGTACTACTGCACTAAAGCTTTAGTGTGCATTAGTTAAAAAGCAAAAGCTTAGATTCTAATCCTAGAGYTGTTCAAACCACTGCTGCAGCAATTGCAGCTGCAGATGCAATCAATGCAGTATCCTCAATAAAAYTGTAACTATATTCAAAATCTGAAACCAAATCATTTAGCTACAATTAACTTTCAAATCTTTTTCAAACTTTTTTTTGAATATAGTCTACAAATCCCAGAGATACTGCATGGTCTTTATTTAGTAGGAATGCACCAATACCTACCACTTCTGTCTTGCTGAGGTGTAGTGGAGGGTGTTCTGTTAGATTTAAATTTATTCAATGCTCCACTAACAAAATCTGAAATGCAAGACACCAAGCAATCAAGTTTAAATATTTAAATTAGTCTTGCTCTATTCTTAAAGTTAAGTCTTATTCCTTCAGAAAGAAATAGAGCAATTCAGTTGAAATATTTGTTTAGATAAGATTCTGAGCATACCACTTTCACTGTATCAGGAAAAAAAAATATTATCCCTTAAGAAAACAATTCATGCAAAAACAAAAGTTTCTTGTAGGAAATTTTACTGGTTATTGTAAGCTATATGCCTTCTGATATGTTGCAGGCAAACCTGGTTTCTCTTGGAGAAACTGCTTGCTGCTTGGCAACTCCAAGAGATTGTCCCTTCTTCAAAAAGTGGCAAGTATATTACACAAAAGCCAATACCATAATGTGTACCACCATAAACYTGAGTACACTATAACTAAGAAATTTCACAGAAGCCTATTCTGCTTTGAATCAGTTCACTAGTACATTTTAATTGCTGAAGTTTCCAGCAAACATACCTACCCCCAACACTTCGGTGTCTCCTCCTCTTACATTCACTAGAGGATTGACTTTCACCATTCTCGTGGCCTCTCAGTGCAGGGGTAGATTGAAGGGCATCAATACCTAACATTGCAGGAATCTTCTCCAAGATAAATTCCGGTACTTGTCCTGAATTAGTTGAAAAATATTTTTAAAGGTTTTCAAAAAATCAGGAAAACCAGCTGTAGAMAAATATGTGCAACAATATATTAAAACAAACATTTACAATCTTACCAATTTCTGTTGCATGATCAATAAGTGTTTGTACAACAGCAGCTTGCAAGCGAATTTTTTTTTCTGTATTGGTTGTCATCTTTTCATTTTCACTTGAGTGCAAGAGATTTGGAGCAAATATCACTGCCAGATTGCTGCTATCCATTCTGTTTTCATGGGATCTTAACAAGAAAGTTAAAAACAAATGATCAGGAAAAACAGCAATGAGAAAACTAATAGCTGAAACATATCTGGAAACAAAACCAATTCAGAGTCACTTGAGCAACCAACTGGAGTCACTCAGGTACTTGTATATCAAGATTAACAAGTAGGTTTGTTATACACTCTCAAGCTAGGTAACTACATGACTRTATTATTGAATGCAAAAGGTTATAGATCCTCATCAGTTTTTAGGTATGCTTTTTTTTATCAATTAGGTGATGTTAGCGTCAGTTACTCCCTTGCTTTCCAAAGAGAAAGCAGAAATACTCCTATGAAAAAAACAAGAAAAAAGTCTCCAGCATAATAAGGTTATATAAGATTGGATTAATGAAGGAAGACTGTGCTTGAATTCTTGTAAGTGACTGCAGATTAGGAAGTCTGAAGTTAAAGAAAATTAATAGAAAGCCAGCGATAGCCTTTAAGTATCCAAACCAGTATCCCCCGTACATTACTGACCTTAGGGACACAGTTCTCAGAAAGTTGAAAAAATATCGCAAAGTTTCAACTGTTCTGTCAGCCATTAAGCATGAGAGCAGCACAGTGGCAGTTTTCTTCTCACTTCCTAGCTGCTGAGCTTTGAAGAGACCTTCCTGCAGGTGAGGCGGGAGGATGGGTTCAGGCAGCTCTCTAAAGAACTGCTTAAGCAGCCCTGCAACATCACATGGCAATGCAGTCGAGAGGCAGCTTTCACCTTGATCCAGTTTACTCTGAAATTATTCATAAGAAACAGTTTGAAGTCTTCAACACACCAGATTTCAAAGTTTATKCACATCTAAGTCTAGTCCATATCAGAAGGGACCATCAAGTTTTGCCCATTTTTACTTTCAGACTTGTCATGTTTTAGCTAACTACAATAGCTACCGAGGGACACACGTGATATCAATGGGCAACAGATTATTAATTTACAGGTTCTCTCCTGTCCACCTCTGTGGGAGAATACTGCTAAACAAATATCCACACACTATAAGTATCTGCACTATCCAACACGTATAACTGCTATCAAATATTGGTCACAAGCATTTTCCTCACATCCAGAAAATGGGAAAATTTTCTGGGGGATGAAGCAGGGAAAATTGATTGCCAGATTCTGGATGTGATTCCCTCTCATCTTTAAAGCAAATAATGTTACCACACTACTTCCAGTACTAGAACTCAAATGCTATTGAGAAGAGTTCAAAAGCTAAAACACACAGATGGCCAAATGAAATTCAGTTTTACAMATATATGCTGTGCATATGTATCAAAATAAAACTTTAGAGACTACCTTCAATGTTTTTAAGCGTACAAGAGATCCAGACTTCCTGAAGAGTCCTTCAGTATGAATATGTTCTTCTAAACATTCACAGGCATCAACAAGAAAGCTGAAGAAAGAATCACAACATACTTCATACTCAGAATAAACCTCACTTTTCCTATAACTACCCCATGATAAATGCATAAAACTATATATACACACAGAAGACAGTCTTCCCCGATGACAGTCAGTAAAAAGAAACAGAATTGAACGACAGTTCTGGCTCAGAATTCCCCATCTAACTTCCCTATTCCTTCAACAGAAACTACTCTGTATCCCCCACAAGTTTCACTAGGTCTAGAATAAGAATTTTCCTTTTACTCCAATAGAATTCCAGTACCATACAAAGAGCAAAAAAGTATAGATCTAAATATATAACATTAATTTACCTTGGAATACTTCCATATTCTGGTACAAGTGACTGTGGTAATGCATGAAGAGATACTCCAAAGATTTTACCCTAAAATATAAAATTCAATTATTCAAAGGTTAGAAGTACTACCAACTACATTTTTTTAGAAATGCATACAATCCACAAAGGAAAAATGGAAGGGTAATTTAGACAAAAACAGTCTTTCAGATAACAAAAGCATGAGGCATTGTCAAGGGGGCACTATCTTCTTCAAATATCTGAGCCTATATTGACTCTAGTTAAAATTAACAGCCTGGATTACTAGAAAGAATAGAAAGGTTTTCTGCAGTTTGTCTTGCATATTTTATTCTACATAGAGTTTTCCTACAAGGCCACAAAACTGGTAAGGATATTCAGACTGTTCTGGAATCTTACCTTAACTTTCCAAACTGTCAAAATTTTTTTTTTTTTTTTAAAAAAACCCAAACTTAGTCAATATCACATATTTGAGCAACAGCGCATGAAGGAAGAAAAAACCAAACCAAAACTTCTTTCACCTGATGCACTCAGAGTTGATTTAAGGAGGATTAATCTAAAAAGAACAGTCTAAGGAAGTGCTCTAAAAACAAACTCTAGGTGTGAGTGTTTTAAGAAACAGCTCTACCACACTATAGGAAGGCACAAGACTTTGCCTGTGATTTGTTAGGAAAAAAGGAGTTTCTTCAGACAGTTTTTGCATAGTTAGTCGGTAGAGGTAGTTTTCTAAGTGTCTAGCATTCGCTTTCTGAATTTGTATTTTTATTATTGAAGATGCGTGCAAACTCACAGTCATTAACACCTGAAATTCAAAGTGCTGATCACTTGGAAAAACTAGTTAATCAATAACCAACCCTTGTGAGGCTACCTGGCTACCTTTGGCCTAATCTAGACCAGAGAAAACAAGCGTGACAGGATTGATAGAAAACAGGGAGCAACACACATGCTTCTATTGGCTCATTCAAGGTTGCTACCACAGGCACACAAAAATAAACAACAATTTCAAGATACAATGTTTCTATGTACAAGATTAATGCTACCTACCTCCAGTGCCCTGAAATTCAGTACTTTAAACTCACACTTAATGCTTAAACTTAATTTACTAGGCTTTGACTAACAAAGTCGTGGTTTATTTTGATTTTTTTGGGGGGGAACAGAACAATGTCCGTTCCTTTACAAGAGAAATGGAAACCCAGTGCTATTCTCAACCTTTGGCCATCTCACATGATGAGAAACAAGTTCTTGCTCGGTTGTTACAGTTTACCCTAAATGTAACCACAGATAACACCATCACTGGCCACTTTCGTCCTGATGCACTCACAGCCCTTGCAGTTTTTCCACCCTCCTCTTGCCTCAGGCTAGACTCACACACTCGCTCTAACTTTTTGTTTTCTCCTTTTAACAATCCAAACCAAGCATGAAATTTTGCAACTCCTTTAGCTTATGTTGGGCAAGGGTTACTAGAGCATTTCGTAACATCTCCTCAGCAATGGAAATGGTCTTGCAGAAAGGTTTATGCTAGATCATTGCACAAGGGTCTTTGTGGAGGACTTGATTGTGGCTCCTTCCATTCTTGATATATTAAATTCTGTCAGGAGATCACAGGGACTTCAGTGCAGCACAAACTGTCATCAAGGTACTTGGGATCCAGAGACAGAAAAACATTCTCCCTTCCTCAACGAATTTCAAGTATTTYAGGATGTGTGTTTTGTGGGGTTTGTGTGTGTGTGTGTGTTTTTTTCCCTCCATATGCGGAAGGGCCAAAACTCGCATTCTTTTTACTTTTCAGAGCACACATTAGCAGTTGGAGTTCTCCTGCCTGTGCTGGGCCGCCAGGCTGCAAACTCCCTCTCAAACCCCRCAGTGCAACCGCAGCCAAGGCTCTGCTCACACTGACAAGCCAAGGGGTGTTTTATGCCAGGAAAACATATAAATTAAAGTGTCCCACGCAAAATACAAGAAATGAAAGAGAGAAAGAGAAAAACCTTTGAGAAGTCACGTACAACTTAAACACCTTGACAAATACCACAGCGATTAAGATTCCAATTTCGCAGCGAGCAACACTAAGCACCAAGGRAAGCGAGCAAACAATCTCGCTCCCGCAGGCGGCGCAGGCTCCTGCGCTGCCGCGAGCGCCTCGAGGGGCGGCTCGGGGGCTCCTGGCGAGCAGGAGGGGAAAGGCCGGGGCCACGCGCCCCGCCGCCACCCTTACCTCTGCGGCCGCCGGCTTCGCCGCCGCGCGGCAGCTCCCGCCCTTCACCTTGATGCCGTAGGCGGCGCGCAGCTCCTGCAGCACCGCCAGCCGCACCACGCTTCGCCTCTGCTCAGCCATGGCGCCTCCCGCCGACCCTCACACGCTGCTGGACCCCATGCCGACCTCCCCCACACCCGCCTGGCCCGCGCTGCTGCCTCCACCGCCCGTTACYGCCCGGCTCAAACACGGCGCCCGCCCCACCCGTCCGCGCCTCTCATTGGGCCGCGGCCGTTCGAAATGAGGCCCCGCGCCGCTCAACGGCTGCTAGGGGCTGTCTGGCGCGCTGCCTGTCTGCGGCATCGCCCAGCTCCGGCACCGCGCCGGACGCTTTGGGGGCTTCCCGCGAGGGGCGGGGGGGTAGCGCCGCGGTAGCGCCGCGTGAGGCGGSCGGTGCGGCGGCTCGTGCGAGGCTGTGGGGTAGGTGGTGCTGGCGGAGGGGCAAGAAGGAGACAGAAAATCAGTGAAAACGCGACGTTTTCCTCACGTCCTCCCCGCACGCCGAGCCTTGGGACGGTGTGTCCGAGTTCGTCCTGCTTATAAAAGACAGTCCTAATTAAAATGGCAGACTCGAGTGGTTTGGTGTATAAACTGAATCCCCAAAGGCAGAAAGGCAGTGTTATTTATTCTTGATTATAATGGTGCTGTAAAGTAGGATAGAAAAAAAAGTCGGCACTGGGGAATGAAGCTGTCACCACGATGAGACAGAGGACCATAACATCTGGTTTTATGGTGCACTGAGCACCTATGGACACAAAAAGTAGAGAACAGCTAGAGCTCTGGCTAATGTACATGGGAAAAGCCATCAAAATATAAATCCCAGGAAGTTATGCCTACAAAAAACCAGTAAGAATCAGCAGAGAAGGCATAGTAAAGTACTGGAATGTAGAGGATGAGTATCAAAATAACTGTGTCATTGAGTGAGCCTCTAAATGTGGTTTTAGTGCAGCGTTATTATTGTATCAATAGTATTGTAATAAATGTTACTGTTGGCCCAGGCATTTCCATTACATAAAAACACCATGAAAATACCACTGGAGAGAAGTACATATGGTAGGAAACCTGCTCCATCAAATTGTACTTAATTTTAAGTGAAATATCTAATGCAAAGCAGGCTGATTTACTTTTAACTGGCCAGAGTAAAGTTTAGACATCTAAATAAACTTTAAAGTACAATTATATAACATAAACTAGCTTATTTGTACAGCAGTTAAAACAGTTACAACAGTAAGCATTACAGTAAGACATTTATGATTGTAGATATGGCTGTAGTTACAATGATATGGAAAATGAATAGTTCTCAAAGATCCAATGGTAGAAGTAMTATCAAAGAGATAAAGTGGTTTTCCTATAATTTAGCTTGAGAAACCACTCTCCGGTTTAGTTTGTACTAATGAGGAGTTACACAAGAGGGAGCTGTGACCTGATGATCCCTTTCCCTGTTCTCTTTTTTTTTTCCCCCCCCAAAATTTACATAAGAAAAAAAAATAGCGAAAGAGCATACTCTTAAGAACCTCTCCCTGAAAAAAATGATGACTTGTGGTAAAGAATGTACGTGTCTTTCATTCCAACCTTTTCGTGGGCCGCTGTTTGCATGGAGGAAATATTTTAAGGATTTAAGGATTTTCTTTACAGTGGAGACAAACAGACCAAGATAGGACTTGCTATGGATCTTTCTAAGCCTAAAACTACTACTGATGCCTTCAAAATGCTATTTGGAGTAAATCAACCTACTGTGAGCAGATTTCAAGTTAATGCATCATCTGGAACTCCATTATAAAAGAGAAAACTTTAAATGACTGAAATTTTGTTGATTGAGAAATCTGGGGGAAAAATAAAAAGCCTACCTTGTATGACTCTGAAGAGAGATGTGATTGCTTTTAAACCACCTATTTTCTGGGATAACAGCATGTGAAATTTAAGGAGAACAGCTTAGCTACTGATAATACCACACCGGTAAAATCAGCTCAATTTTGGGGCTTTTTGTTGTAAGCACTTGGTGTTTTCAAGCATGGTTGAAGCTGAGGGTTTATTCTTGACACTCAGCGTGACGTTTTGCACTTATAAAGCTTTCATTTTATCTTAACAGCACTAATCGGAAAGTTTATTTTTCTTTTCTGATCCTTTCCCATTTCAGTTCTTATACTTGAGTGGTTGAATTGTCTGAAACTGGCAATTTGCCGGTGGTAGAAGCTAGATGTTATTTTCACAAGTTGTCTTCAGCCCTGAAACACAGTATATAAAGTAAAACTGTTACAATACCCCCAAAAAGGACAATGTTATTAAGTTGTTCCTCAGTTCTGCAATGAAACTAAATCTGTAGACTAGTATGTAAAGGTGCCTTTAAAATAAATGCAGAGACAAAGACATGGGCTTTCCTGCCTGCTGCTTAACACTACACTTGACTCAAAGAGTTAAAGTACGGACAGGTATTACCATAAACACTTAGACAGCACAGTTGTAGATATAAATTTTAGTGACATCATAGACGGTGGTTCAGATGAAGCAAGATATAAGCAAGGTAAATCTCCTTACATGTCTCAAGGTACAAAGAATGAAGAAAACCTGTTGACAAGCTTCTCAGTAGCTCTCAAAAGCATTACATTAGAAGTCAAAAAGTATAAGAGGTAATTGGCTTGCTTTCTGCTTTGGTAGTAACATTAAAAACAGCAGAGATATGACAAAGGAGAGAGTCAAACTGGAAAGGCAGAAGTTGCGTTCTGTGTTCTAAATAGAGTTTGCTTAATGGAAATCTGAAAAGTAAAACACTGAAGGAATTTGCAAATGTGTATTACTACCTAAACATATATGTGCCATCACTGGGAAACGAAGGGAGGACCTAAAAGCCTAAATATATCACAAAGCCCAAGAAATACTTCAGAGAATTCAGCACACTGTCCTGTAGGTCACTTGACAATGCATATTCCTAATACCTCTGTAAAATATTAAACTTGAATATCTTCCGTGTGAGGCATACTGTTTACAAATCTGATTACAAGATTAATCAAAAGTATGCTTTTGCTTAATAATATTAGAGTAAACCTTAGAAGTTGTTTTAGTAGCTCAATGAACACTAGCATGCAGTAGGTAAGAGCAGCAGTCAGTGCTTTGTTTACACCCTTGATAATACAGGAAAAGTAGATCCAAGGTGGATCTATAATCCTGTATCCCACTCAGTTGTCTCAGCCAGTGCCATTGAAACATTTATTTAATAATAATTTACAGTAGTAGCTCACTCTTTCCTTGATTTGKTACTGCATTGTTCTATTTTATGCTTTTAAAAGGGCTTGTGTGCCTAAAAGTCTGTCTGTTTTTGTTTTGTTTTGTTTTTCACCTAAAGCAGTTGGTCTACTCCACCGAACTGGTCAAAGGATATAGATATAGCTGGGTTAATTACAGTGACACTGTTCCTGCTGAGCATAATGGTTTGCGTTCGTGTCTTCCAAGATACAAACSTGCTTGGGAACCTGGGCCTTAGCTGCTGCCCCTGCAAGGCGTCGCTCACACCTCTGCTTGTTCACTAAACACAGGGACAGCGACGGCTTCTTCGAACGGGCTTCCGCGTAGAGAAACACGATGACTGCTTCCACTTCGGAGCGGGGAGAAAGGGGAAGAAAGATGCGGTCTCATACATAGAGCACAGCGGAAAGCCAGGGAAAAACAAAATAAAACAAAAAAAACCCTTCCAAAGCAAGGGTGCAGAGCTCAGGAGAAAAAAAAAAACTTCCCTTCCTCCTAATTATCTCACTCTCTATTTTTAAATTGTACTTAAGATCAGCTCSCTTCTCAGCACATCCCTTTTATAAGATTCTTGGTAGTTAAAGATTAAATATTTTTTTTCCTCACAACTGTCTCTCCCTGATATCCTGTAAATCCAAAACTCAGAGCAGAGTTAAAAATTAGTAGAAGTTTCAATTTCCTTTCTTTCCAACTTATTGGCAAGGCCTAATATGGAGAATTCTRGAATGTTTCTGGTAGGATACTTCAGTTTTGAAGTTTCAAGTACATAAATCCTTGAATGTTTAGAAATYTGATAGGCAGAAGACAAAATCTGTGTGTTTCAAAATTTCTCTGTACCAAGAATTCAGTTCATCTCAGTGCCCAAATTTTAGAAAAACAACTGTGTGACAGAGACACAGAGACAGAGTGGTAAGAGAAGCAAAGAYCAGGGTCTGTGAGGTTACTATTTCRTCTGTATTTCCTGCCTGGAAAAATTAYTTCCCATCCCTTCTCAGGAAAGTGTAGWGCTTTGGGTATATTTTGGGGTTTGTTTTGGTTTTGGATAAGATTTTGAAGTGTCTTATGTCTATTATATGTGTATTATAGTTCAAGACATTTATCTTCCTAGTTCCTACTTCAGTTGGAAAGATATAGCTGCATCCTCTAGTTAGCTTGAAAATCTGAACCARGACGTTGTGTTCTCTGCTCTGAAGAGAGATGTTTTGGATGCAACGGAATAATCATTGCTGAGGCTGCATTACTGAGAAACCTCATTCGTTCTGAAGTCCTCAGTTAATACAGTTTAGGAATTAACTAAATTTTTGAAGAGGAATTGAAAGCTTCAGATTGAGATTATTTTGGACATGGAAATGAAATCAAGATTCTTCTGATGCTATTCCTCATTTAGACAACACTTGAGATGTGAGGTCAAGGATGAACACTCCAAAGCTTTGCTTCGGCTTCCAGTCATTTGTTCTTGGTATAACTGTTCTYAAGATCAAGTAGCCCTTTTGAACCTGGTATTTCCCCCCTAATAAAGACAGTTTTCACTGTTTTTAGGTTAGTCCCTACTCTTTTCCAATAACCTGAAAGGACTGAGCTCTTCAGATCTTGGCAGATTTCTCATCCAAAAAAGAGAGTGTGAAGCCTAAGGCTGCCCAGCTTCAAGAGCACTTGAAGATACAAACCAAAATGATACATACAAAGGTACACCGGTGTTGTTTAAAATGGCACCTTTAAAGGAAATGCCAAAAGATAAAATAAGAATGTGAGAAAAGGGAACACTGGACAGTTTTATTAGTAAAAGGAAAATTAGGAGGCATTTTCATGTTTGCTTTTACACATAAATTGCTGATTCTTCTAAATTGACATGTCTGAGCAGGCAGAAAGAAAAAAAATCTGGATATCTCAAGAATGTAAAATTGAAAGAGTGAGGTGTTTAGGTCTTTCTAGTTTTAGATGAAAACTAACTGGGGGGGTTTAAGGCTGCTGTTTTGTACATGTGCCTCAAGTGGGAATTCTGGAGGAATGCAGTCGGCCAAGTTTTGAGTTAGTCACCCAAGGGCCCGCTCGGATGTGTCATAGCATCTCTGAACTAGGAGCTCTGCTGAAATCGTTAGAAGTTTAACTCCAGATCCAAATCTTGCTCTGAGCTCCCTTGACTTTGGATTTCTCCTTTTCAATCAGCGTGGGAAGGAGAGATGGTAAAGCAAGCTGTGTATGGAAAATTAAAATGAGAACAAAAGCCTGTCCAAATTATGCAACGAGGATCATTATGCTATAAAATTGCTCTTCAAATGTGGTTGTCAATGAAAGATTAAAGTTTCAACTATTTTCTTGATGAAGACTTAATTTCTTGCATAAAAAGCTTTTTAAACTTAAAGCTATGCCCACACAGTTACTGTCCCTTGGTTTTTAGAATCAGAGTTTGCAGGATACTAAAAGCTTTGAATATAATAGAAGTATTTTGCTTCATTACAGAGTTGTCTCAAACTACTTTCACAACAAACTTCTCTTTTCAATAACTAACAAATGTATCATTAGATACAATGATCACTTTGCAGTGGTGTTTATGCAGGTGAAGGTAGTGGCCTCACTGTACGGGCTCAAGGTTCATGTTAAAATAATTTACATCTCAACTCAGTTTTGCTGCTTTTAGGATTAGGGTTGTATAAGACCAAGCTGCCACTAAATTTCACCTGCAAATTCAAAGGATCTTTTTTCCCAATGTAATAGAGCAGAGCACAGAGCTCACAGGTTCCCTTCTTAACTCGGTTCTTTATTTTCTTCCTGTGAAATGTTTTCTTCCCTGTATGCAGTGAGGCAGCAATAAGCTGTATTAAYACACTGGCGCTGAGCAGATCTGAAGAAGCAAACCCCCTGGGTGATACTCAGTGTTGCCTCCGTGGTCTGGGCCCACACAGTGCACGGTGACGTGTGCATCACTGGAGGGCCCTGCTGCGCCCCTCTGTGCCCCACACCTGGGAACACCTGGCACGGGTGTTCCCTGGCTTTAGGCAGACCTCTGCTCACACATGGGCTTTTCCCCCTCTGATTTTCCTTCTAGTCATCCCATGCAGGTTTGCTGCTTATTTCTTTGTCATGGGGTTGTACCCCAGTGCTTGGGATGGGAGCTCTGGCCTTTCTTAACTCTTGTTTTCCTGCTGCRTGATCCTGAGCTGTGTGATTGCTAGAGTGCCCTTAATCTCATTTCTTGATACAAACAAATTCACCTTTTTTTTTAAATTTCCTAGAGAAAAGAACATGTGTGCCTGATGGCCCTAGCCAGCTTTTGAGTCCCCTTGTGCTAGATGCTACACAAATGCAGCAAAATACAGGACCTATTAGGAAAGACTTGAAATCCAAATAGACAAGATCRTATGTATTATAAGGGGAAAGAGGCACAAAGAGGTGAGAAGGCTTCTCTGAGGAGGTCAGCGGCTAAGAATAGAATACAGGTCTCTTGAAATTCAATCCCACTGCCTACCCACAAGCCTATGCAACCTCTTCTCTATAAAGTATCAGTAATTCTAACTGGATAGACACGGTGGCACTGTGTGACTTAGACTTATGTTTCTCTTACAGGGCCTGATCCTATTTCCTTTGTAATAAACACAAAGACATCTGATGGCTCTTGAGTCTTCAGCTCATACTGAAGAGCAAATGGGTAAAGGGGGCCTACTTCACAGAGTCATACTCAAACAATTCCACACCAAGTATATTTTCACAAATCAGGACTAGTTAATAAATATGATGGGGACAAAAGACACAGACCCTCCAGTTCCTCTATTTAGCCAATGAAGCTGGTTTAAGAGACAATAGTTTAACGTATCATCCCTGCTTGGMTCTCAGTAGTGGATCTGAATAGTGAGAAACTGTTAGGAAAAACATGGTGTACAGCACAGAGACTCTGTTACCTATTTCATAATTATAATAATAATAAAAAAACCCCATAATTCTAGATGGCAGTAAAAAGATTCGTTATTACTTATTTTCACTAGTTACTTTTACAAATAGCACKATGATAGGGTTATCCCTGAATGTAGTTAGAATCATCTCTGTTACCTATAGAGTGAAGCCAYGATTCTGACATCTCTTGCAAATCTACGCACCTTTCCATTATCCGTGGGTGGGTCTTAGGGCTTTTGTGCACTAGGTACATGGCGAGCACAGAGCAGCAGACCTCTGTGGAACCCCATGGGGGCCTGCCTGGCGTGGCCACATGTCCCCAAGCCAGGCAGCGTGTCACTAGGAAGCAGAACCACTCTACCAGCAATGCAGACCCTATATTCTCACTGTATATTCTTGGATGAGCTATACTGCTGAATATTATACTATGTATATTTCAGTTGTATTATCTCATTCTTGGTCAGAGAACTGACCATATTTATTGTCGATGCTGGCAGCAGTCTTACTCAAATGATCAACTTAGAATTCCAGGCAGCAGAACTGTTTGTTTTGTAGGGCTGGAACTAAGTGTCTCCTCATCTATTATTTTCAATTATTTTAGAAGAAAAACTTGAAAGATATTTGAAAGGGACTAAATGCATTCAGAATGATAGCCTAACAGAAGGAAGCAGCTCAGAAGAAAGTCGTGTGGATATAGCYAACGGAAGCAGATAAGAACCTATTACTGTATATTTAAATTTCCTCCATGACTTGAGGTCCCTGGAATTCAGTGCTGTTTTTTAATCCACATGTCCAAATACCTCCATTTTCAGAATTACCATGATAGTTCCTTTTCCACAGCTTTATTCTCACAAACTAGACCTAACCTATTATTTATATATTATTTTTAATATCATTTTATTTTTAGCTACTTRTTTTTACTCCTAAAAATACATGTAGGATTAGCACCCTTCTAGGGAAGGCTAAGGTTCCTCTGGTTTTGTGTCTCACGACTATCTTTCATTTTAGATTCCTAGTGCATCTGAAAAAAATTACCTGCCTTCCACTTGAAGACATTCACGCTATCGTCAAGATATGTCAAGATTTTTTACTGTGCCACCTCCAGTGAAGGGTTGTCAAGGTGAAAACACTACATTTCATTCTAGCCTCCTACACCTCATCYAATTTTAATTGACTCTTAAATTGCCACAATCTCTTACGAGTGCTGAATTCTATAAAGCAAATGTTTACAATCTCCTATTCCTTCAAAAATAAAAGAGAAAGGAATACATCAAGATACATAAATGCTGCACTTTAAGACTGTGATATTTGCACCTATTTTGGATGGAAAAGAAAAGCCTAAATGTGAATTTTCCGAAAGAAGACGGAATTGCATACCAGCAAGGGAARTGCTTCCAGTGCCCAGAATAGAAGAGCAGAGTCCGCGAGTTCCAGTGCCGTAGCTGCAGGGCTGCTCTTCCCCTTTTCAGATTGAACAGTTTCCCCATGCCAGTCAGAGACTTCTTTAAGTGGCCTGAACCCTGTAATGCTCAARCAAGTGCAATTGTTCACAATTTAGAGGAAACAAAGGTATTTGTATATGACTGCCCAAACACATCAGTGCTCGCATTTGGTTTCAATCTTTCATAAATACACAAACTCTTAGGATGGCTAAACGAAGAGCAAAGAATAATCATGAGAATGTGCAGAAATTCTTGTTTCATTAACATTTACATACATTTACTTATAACTTTATGAGATATTTTCACACAGGTATATACAGATACTGAACTCCCTCCATTGACTGTGCACAAAAATAACAGTTTTGAGAAAAGACAGTTTAAAAACCCGCAAAGATCAAACAATTCCTACGTGAGTTGCTAGCTGCAGAAAAACCACCACCCCTGAAGCTGATTTCCTGCTTGAAAAACCATAAGCTAATTGCAGCACGGAGGCAGGCTGCCACCCGAGCGCGTGTGCGCTCCTCGCAGTTAGCGAGGTGGAGCGCGAGTGGTGCAGCAGCACAGCCCGGGAAGCGCCTGCCTGCGCGCCTTGCGAAGGAGACGCTCCGCGCGCTGCCAGTGCCGCTGCATGGCACGGTACAGCGCGAAGCAACGCACGCTGCAGCCCTTCGTGTCGGCGTTCTCAGTTTCAGCTGCTCCAGAGAGCATGTATTTGGGTACAGAGTAGGCAGCTGCTTGCTCAGTCGACTGTCATCTCTGCCGAGTCGCTTTCCACCTGCTGCTTGCTTGAAAAAATYGAAATGCTTCCCACTCTCTCCAAGTCAGTTACCAAGATTCAAACCCGTGGTGCCAAGATAATGTGTTTTACCTGACTGATACTGAAAAGAACAGTGTGAAGAGAGCAACAGGTAACTTCTGGTAATTATCAGATGTATTTATTTGTAATTGAAACATATTAATTGCTGCCCATTATTTATTTATTAACTGGTGATGATGACTCCCCATTCATTTTTCAAAGTCAAACATACAGTATATCCAAGGCACAAATTAAACTGAATTKCTTTCATAATTAGAACAAAGAAGACTAATCAATACAAATAGCACAGACTGTAAGACCAGGCTGYGTTTTGGTGCCCTGGGTACTGACTTACTAAAAGTAGCTAGACAATAYTGTGTTCAGTGTGAGGCTGATGCCTGCACGCCCAGACCTTACAACCATCCACACTGAAAGTCTCTTGCTGTAACACCCAGGCACCATGCTGAGTGCTGGGGCTTCAMGTCGRTCCTSGTGCACTGCCAGCCCTTAAATTTARGGTAAACARTGTTAATATAATCTTGCCAAAATAACAGTGAACTTGAATGTTGTATAACYGTGATTTTATATAAATTACAAGAAAACCTTTTGAAACAACATATTATCTGACATTAGTAAAGTCAGAAAAGTTGATTTATATCAGGCAAGAGAAGAARTTCAAAATAGTCTTTATTAGCCCAGAAAAATATAACTCTAAGGTGAGATTCTCAGTAAAGTGACTTAAATCTGAGTATTTTACAATAAGCAAGGATCAGTTTAGATCTTCATTAGTTTCTATTGCAAATATTATCATGCGGGTTTCACTGTAGCAAGCAAATTTCCCAATACTTTCTGTATATCAACTCTTTCCTTCTAAGASTTCAAAGCACTACACAAATAAGGTGCACTGGTCTTGTGGAAATGCACCCTTCTTCAGAACTAAGTATGGCAGCACAACTGGTGTAAATCTTTTGCCTTTTCTCAGCCAGATTCAAAACTGATGGCTTCTCTTCTTAGCCCAGCAGACCTGCTGTACTCCGAATCTTGTTAGACAACTGCTTATGGTTTGGCAGGATAACCCAAAGAGTCCCTGCGACAATTAGAGGAACAAAGAGCACATACTGCAAGAGGAAACTAAAGAATTCTGCTTATTTATTAAAAAAAAAGAACACATGCACATCAATTAGAGAAAACCTCAAGATGCAAAGATGCATTATTTATTTKAAGGTTAATGATAGTCAAGAAACTGGTAGGGACAAGTACCTATGAAGGCATTTAGGTTGTAAATTCTAAGTTTATAACCATCAAGAAACTATGGGTCTGAAACAGCCTCACAGCTGGAGGAATGTGGTAAATAACCTCGCTGGCTTTAGGACGGCCCATTCTAACTTTATGAAGGACATTGCATGATTGCCTATAAAAGGGAACTAGACTGAATGACTCAGAAAATAATTTCTAATCCTATGTTTCCAAATTCTGCTTCTTTGTTCGGGGTTGCAGTGTGAGGRAGCATTTATATAGAAAACTGAATCATTAATTACATATCAGGTTTTATAAGAGATAAAGGAAAGGAGAAATAAGGAATTTAGGACTGTAAAGATAACTAAAGGACCACAGCATCTCTTATCTAGGAACAGGCTGAGGGCAGCAATGTTTAGGTTGGAGAAGACTCAGGGGGGTCTTATGCATGTGCATATATATCTGAAGGAAGGATGTAAAATGGTGAGGCCAGACTCTTCTCAGGAATGACAGGATGAGAGACAATGGCCCCAAATTTAAACACAGGAATTAGCATAAGAAAACATTTCTTCACAGCGAGGGTGGTGGAACACAGAGACAGGTATCGCAGAGGGACTGTGGAGTCTCCAGCTCTGGAGATATCCAAAAYCTGACTCTACGTGGCCCTGGGCAGCCTGCTGTAGGTGACCCTGCTTGAGCAAAGAGGTTGGACCAGGTGTCTCCAGAGGTCCCTTCCACCACCTCTATTCTGTGTTTCTGTGATTCTGTGAAGATAATATGTTTATATTCTCAGCCATCAAAGGATAAATAAGGAGAACGCGAGGAGCAAGAGAATTTATATGCTAAGTTTCAATTTCAAGATATTATTTGCTGAAAATTACATTCTATCGTTTGTCAGACGCAGATTAGTCAGGTGCCTACCAATAGTGTTTTGCTTTACACATCAGTGGAGAAGAAACAAACATTAAAATTGCATGAAATAAATAAGAGGGACAGTAAAAGATAAGCCATCTAATTCTATTTCTAATTCATTTTTAAAGTTAGTTAGAAACTAAATCAATAGATTTCCTTAAATGTAGATAAATGTTYATGCTGCCTCTGCTTATATACCTCTGAAGTGGCATTTTATGTCAAAGTTTACTAMAAAAATACTAAAAAGTACTATAGTTTTAGCTATAGCTGTAGCTAGAAACTGYAAGATAATGAATAAGAGAAAGGAAAACAAATTTCACTTTCATTGTCTGGAATGTCATTCAAACCTGCACGCAGTTGTGTCATTTGATAATGGGTGTTGTCTCCACACAGGAAYTTCCTCTTTCTTGTCCACTAATGGGAAATGTGCCTCTGGGGCCTCAGGAGTGAATGGAATTTCCACCGAGCAAYATTTCTCTGAAACTACTATCAGCTTTTGCATCTCCGTGTTTCTGCTGGTAATGGAATCCCACATACAGACCATCTCTACTAGTGATTTTAGTTGCCTCCGGCACTACTTATGACTAAGTGCAAACCTCCTCTTCTCCCTAACTATCCCCCTCTGCAGGACCACAAGCCAGAAAGATAACCAAGCATTTTTCTTTTCTTCTCGGGACCTCTTCACGGTGGAGCTAATTATACAAAAAGATACAAACACTTCCTTTGAGAGGTAACATAGAAAAATCAACTGTCTGCATGCTTGGGAGCTGTAACTCTGGCACAAAAATGTGTATCCAAATGTGTACTGAGCCACTCCCAATTATCTTTGCRCTATGCTGGGAAGAAGGGAAGAAACTTAACCACTTTCTAAGACATGGATACACATCCTATTACTTTTTCATGTTATATATTGCACGATGTCACCCAGTGTTGTCAAAAGACTCCTCTCAGAAACTTCTTCATTTTAAGAAAAAAAAAAGCCAAATTAAAAAATCCAGACAAATTACAGCATGAGCACTCTTACTGTGCAAACATTTAACCAAGTAGACAGTTTGCCTTTCTTTTTAAGTTATCATACTCTGGTTATGCAGTGCACTACTCCTCATGTGCATCAGCTTGGAAAGTTTTTTCAAGCATCTCTTGACTGCTCATGCATTGCCCCAAGGCTATCTGCAGCTTCTGCTGAGCTTCAGTTTGGCTATTATAGACTCTTAATCCATGTAACGATACTTATAYTTTTTAGTTAGCTAGTCTAGCAAAAGTATCCCCCCAACTGATTTTCCCTCTCATTTACTAACCTACATTCCTTAGGTTTTTGGGCTTTCAGAACTGGAGTTAAAATGGCAAAATCACCTCAGCCCTACTGCCTTTCCTTAGTGCCTGCTTCCATTCCTCATCTCTCTTCAGGGACAGTTAAAAAAAGAGGACAACAGAATCACCCTAATGATGGCACATTACTGGGTGACCGAGGGCATAGGTTGACCAAGGAAGCTTATGCATATTTTAAATCCTAGAGTGACTAGCAAGATCATCATGCTCTTTTTGTAGCATGTGTTGAGACACTTAGTTGTAAGCGGTGACAGAAAACACTTGCTATTTTTTGTTTTACACAAAAGGAAGAAAGCTAAATTATTGCATATAGCATGAATCAATCAAGTTTTGAAAACAAATGTTCTTAAGATTGCCCCAGGCAGATGCACGATAGGCTTAGGACAAGGCAACATAAACAGAAAATTCTCTTGAAATACAAGTGAAAATGTAATGATTCAGAGAGGTGTTCTCCCAGGAAAACATGTTTTCAGAGCAAATAAACAAAAAGCCCTGAGTCTCTCTCACTCCTTCATTTTCTTGAACTAATTCCTGAATGAGAAGCTCTTGACCTTATAGACAGTGGTATCTGTATGCCCATCTTTCCGGCTCCAAGTTTAATGTTTTTTCTTTGTCAATTTTGCTCAGTGTAGAAAGGCCAACAATGTTCTGGTTTATGATTCCTGTATTGCTATTCCACCCTGTACCTTGCCTTTTTCTTCTTAAGTTGAAGATGGGATCTTCCAGCTGAAGCTGATAGTCTATGATACAAAATTAAACTTGTGGCACTATATATTAAAAAAAACCCCTTTTTTTTCCCTAGCAGTTAATGCAATTAATTGTAGCTACATGTTAGCTATTTTTAACACATCAAATTAATAGTATGGAAGATTAAGAACCAAATCAAACACCAACAGCTCATGCTATGCTACACATAACACATCATATGCACAATTAGCCCTTTGGTTTAACTGGAATTTCAAAAGGGCCTATAGAAATTACATGCTTAATGAACCTTTACACTCTATTAAAATCTTGCTTTTTACCCTTTTCATTACTCTAAAATTATTTTGGTTAAAAGGGTCTTGCATGCCACATTCTGCATTACTATACTGAAATACTGGATGAGTATCTTAACAGTGTCTTTCTAATTCAGGTAAACTGGTGTGGTTTTCAATATGTCAAGACCTAAAATTACAACACAAGTTTCTATAACATATGAAATACACAAGCAAAAGAGAAATATTTAAATAACTGCTTTCATTTTTAAAAGCACATGTAACATTTTCTATTGCCTCTTTGCCAGAGAAAGAATTTCTAAAATCAAGGATGCACATCAGAAAATTAGTCCCTATTTCAAATAATATTGCTATTTGAGAGAGTTTACATCTAGACTCAAAATCATGCCTTGAATTTTACGGCCATTTTTCATTAKGCCAATCAATGCCCTGAAGGACGATTCAGCTTCTTGCTCACACTAGGTAGAGCCAAACATGGACATGTTAGTCTTATATGATACCTAGGGGAAGCATATGAAAAAAGATCACTGTAGTGCTAGCTTTATCTACTGCTGTAATTAATCCATCTGCTAATATTTGAAGTTTAAAACATAGATGTCTTTTAAACTTCTCTTTGGTAGAAAATGAATGGTACAAAAGCAGAATGGCCTCCTTGTGTGAAGAAATGGCGGGTGAGCTGAACAGCCTACTACAACATAAAGATCATCAACATACAAAATTGTGGCTTAAACTCAAGAATTCTTTAACAATCTATGAGAAAAAGCTTCCCAAATGTACCTGAGCAACTTGTAGTACCTTGTGAATACAGTGTGAGAGGAATTCGGGTTTCACTGTTTAGGAATTCTGACTGAATATAAACTACTTGCACATGGCCAAGAAAGAAAGMAAGCCAGAGAAGAACCTGCTACCAGGTGGTGAGTTTAGTGCTCCCTTTGTTGTCAGGTTTCACTACCTGACAGGCAGTCAGATTTCCCAGCAGCACACTTGCAAGGTACACGTCATATCACAGTTTTGAGGAGGGCTTATACAGGCTATGGCAAAAATCAAAGCAGAAAATTTAATAATAGAGCAAAACTACAGATTAAAAACAATGCTCAGATTTTTTTTTTTTTAGTGCAGCATTTTGTTTTAATGCTTATAATTTTCCATAATGAGATCTTATTTTTTCTTGTTTGCAACTACAAACTTCAGCTTCTTTGCAGTGGCATTATTTGCCTCTGGCTGGATATTTCTGTAAAGTTCAGCTACCCTAATGGAACCGGTTCTGAGAACAAATTTAAAAGATTATACACTGCTTTKCTTGTGTTAAACAACTTCCCAGACTTCTGTAGACTAAGAAGATTAAACAAAGGACCAATCCACCCACACTATCAGTGKAAATTTTGTATGCCGTATTAAATTCATGGCTGAAGGTGTGGATTTGCCTGCACTGATTAAAACTTGTTTCCGCTGATAATTTGGTAATGAGTACAGTCGCTTTCACCAWACAGGAGCTCAAGGTCCAACTCTTTCATGTACACAAGCAGCGTTCACACCTTTAGTGTCCAGCAGGCAGAGGCAGAAATCCCTGCTCGGTGATAACAGCAGCTCAAGGGCTGCCTATTCCCAGACTTGTGTGTCAGCATCTGTCCCCCGAGGTGAAGCTGGTGCAACAGCGTGTGAGTCATTCTGTGAACTAGATGTCTTAACTGATTAAGGTCAGAGAGAAACAAAACATGCACAAATAAATCAGACAAGCTGAGAGCCCCAGTTCACAGCAYGGCCCCACAGCCACGGGTATGGGTTCAAAGGATGGGATATGAACAGTGAAGGGTGAAAATGCAAGACAAAAACCAGCACTGCTGGCCAGGCTTCRTAGAGTGAAACTGCAGCCTGTGGAGGGTAACCTGCACTCCAACACTGAGTGGGACAACAAGAGGAGCAGTAGAGCTGCTAAGGAATGATGCAAGTTCAGTCACGCTGTCCAGCTAAGTCCTTTGCCTAAGCTGCACGTCCGTGGCATTCCAGCTCCAACAGCCTTCTGAGCTAAAGCGCTGCTTGGATGCATGTCTCTGCTGATTAGGGACAGCAGCACAGGTGAAAATTGAGCTAAGCAGGGTCTTTCTGCTGCAGCTTAAGATAGTTATTCCATATATACAGCATTTATATTTTGATCTATCTTTACTAAAATGAATTAAGTAATAATGATAGAAACTGTAATTCTGTATTTGCTGCAGACTGAAAGGAACTGTAGATAATGTATGGTGCAACACACTGCAGAAAATAACAAACTATCCTTAGCAGCAAAGAACTAGGAGACCTAAAATACATGACAGATTGCTAAATTTGACCTCCTGTTTGCAGCCAACCACATAATCTAATCCTTTTTGCAAATCTTCAGTGTTTGTTTTAAAGCTTACTACATTGCTTGCCCGTAGTAAGGGAGGGCCATCTCTGGATTTCACTGACCAATTTTACCAGAAACTTCTAATATTAAGTCTGAATTTATTCATAACCAGTTTATATCTGTTCTTGTGCTAATATCTTCCTTTAGAATAAAATATCATATATTCTGCTGAAGGGACAAGAATTTTATGATAGATAGGAAAGGAGCACCACATACCATAATAATTCTTAGTATTTGTTTAACTCTGAATTCATCTCACTGTTGTAAATGTAGACATCTCCCTCACGTATTATGACACAAATGCTTTCCAGCACTACTGTAACCAGTGTCATCTGGTACATTTGCCTTTTCCATGCCTGTACGACACTGGTGACTCATAACTATTCTGTGAACAGCCAACTCATACAGTTGTCTCCACTATAGCTGTTTCCAAACAGTGAGCTCACAGCTTAGCAGAAATTCCCACTGCTAGTCCTGAAGGGTAAGTGCACTTCACACAAAAATATTTCATCCTGTATATACAATATTCCAGTCTTCATAGCCATCCAGCTCTTCCTGGACGTTTCAGTCTTCTTCTGTGTTCATAACCCACCTGTGTTTTGCTATTGACTGGTTCCATTATCACACTCTTGTATCTTCATACTAAGCTTATTAAGAAAATTTCTAAGTAAAATTTGCTTGAGACTAATCTTTGAAGAGTTCCACTAACACTCGTATAACACAGCACTTTCCCTTTCAACGTCACGTGCCACCTTCCTTTTAGCTGGCTTCCTCCCTCCCACTGCAGTCCTTTCACTAGCTGGTGAGCACGAACCCCCATGTGCACTGGACACCCAGGCATCAGGCAGAAGTCCTCCAGGAAGGAARTTCTAATTTAGGTAGAGAATGTCTAATGATGCATAGGTACCTGCAGGGTAAAGTAAGCGTTCAATAGATCTCCAGATCTTTTTTTTTCCTTTTAATAATCAAAAATATCTTGTTCTACTGTACTAAAACTCTTTGCAAACACCAGTTGAATCAGGTATGTAATTCTGGATAATAGAAAAAAGGTATTAAATATTGTCCTTTTCCCATCTGTAAAACAAAATATTTCATTTTATAGGTGACAAAATATTTTCAACACTTTATTTTGAAATATCATGCTTTGTTTTATTACTGAACTTGATGTAAATAGCCAGTGTTAAATGAGATAAATGACTAAAATTCTTAAAGATTAATAATCAAAAGAAGTATTTTAGTGAATCTAAACTAAATTTTAAAAAAAGTATTTTGGATCAACATAAATTTATTATATTTTTTGAGTGTATAGATTCTGCATCAGAAAACAAACAAACAAAAAATATCAGTCATCTCTAGTTATACAGGCAGCATGAATTCTGGTCTTCCCAAATGCTGGCCCTGTCACTTTGCAGGTTTAGTGTTTTTTTAATATATTCTGGAAGGGACAAAAGTAAAAATTAAGTAGAAGTGTGGCAGACACAGCTCTGGCTTTAAAGTGTAGAGTGCATCATATGATCCAGGTGCATCCATTTTGGAGAAGCCTGGACTATGAGAAGATCTATAGTTCCTGTACAGCAAGCATTTCATGCAGGGACAAACACATGTATAAACAAGGCAGCACTTCTAAGATGAAGAAATTTAATCATATATTAAAAGCATATATAAAAAAATGCACATTTGGGCTAACCCTTTTTTATTGGTCCTTAGAAATAAAGTTAATTTTTTTTTTTTTTTTAGGAAAGGAACAATATTGACAGCATTGACCAGTGAGGGAAAAAAGTAAGTCGAGTAAAATGAGCAAGGAAACTATTACATCACACAAAACTAGCAGAAATAAAAAGATAGTTACTAAAATAGGAAAAAAAAAGTMATATTTATCAGTTGGGAATTGTGCATAATATGACCTGATATTTAGTTGAAGACTTAAAATGTCATGCTGCTTTGCATAATTAACTACTTACAGAAGCTATTGTTAAATGAAAATAAGCACACGGATCTGTCGCTTGAACACTTAAAATCTATTTCTAACATATACTTCATATGTCAGAGTGACCTAGCAACTAGGATGTACCCAAGCAACCAGGATGTTATTGAAATTCTACATATAAGTGCATGAGTCATTTGAAAARATAGAGTAAGTCTAATAAGGAATGTTTAATGTACAGTAGAATCACTAAGCTACAAACTAGATTTTATAAACGTGTGAAGTTTGTTACAGTTTTGCTCATAAATGCCAAGAAGAAAGGATAAATCTATTTTTTTTCAAATCAGTGACATTTTCTCTTTTGTCAAGTTATTTCTTGTCCACTGGTTTTTATGCTGCAACTTTATTTAGCTCAATGGTCAGGATTTCTTGCAGAAATAGGTGCAGGAGCAGGTGTTAGCTCTATCTTTTCCTGTACACAATCTGAAAAGGAGTCTTCTTTATACCACGTACAATTGCATGGCCATAAATGTCATATCTGAGCCACAGCAAATATCTTTGCAGTGTGTTTTATATGTCTCCCTTTGTAGGGAATCACTGTTTTCTCGGTCCAAAGCAGAGCACACACTTTTCACGCAAGATGAGCCCCCCTCCCTTATGGTTAAGCCAGGCAGGACTTTTTAACCACGGACAACCATTTCTCATAASTGTTCAAACTCAAGTCATAAATCCGCTAGTTTAGCCTGTACTGAAAGAAAAACAGAGCTAAGCAGCATCTCAGAGAGGCAGTGTGAGTAAAAACCTGTCATGTCTTTTGATTTGACTGAGGTTAGTGTGCAGTGTGTGCTTACTGCCTTATCATAGGTAGGGCCCTTGGTTTGTTTACAGTGAGGCACAGAGCAAGCCAGGCTTTCAAATCTTTAGAACTCATTTGAAAACCTTTACTGCTGATACAACTATGTGCAGCACTGGCAACATCAAAACCGTACAGAATTAGTCAATGTAATATTCATTCTCAATTTAGCAGAAAGAGAACTGGTAAATAAGATCGTTGTTCACTCTTAGGATCCTCACAGTTTTAGTTAAAGAATGAGTGTTTAAAAGTATGAGAAACTAATAAGACATTAATAATTTGGATTAATTTTTCATGCAGACATTTTTTTTTCCTCCTGCTTTCAAATGATACAACAACAACAACAACAACAGAAGATCCGAACTAAAATACTTCACGGAGTTGATAAGAGTCCACAAATCCCTTCTGACCCACAGGAAGGTTCTGGCGTATAGTAAAGTCCTTAAATATCGCTTTTGTTCTGAATAATCAACTAGTGAAGTGCTGCACAATGCATTCAAACTGATTTTCAGAGGTTTCACTAGTGTGCTATGAACTAAAAAAGACATGYGGAAAGTGCTTGTTCCTGCCCGAGATTTTTTTCTAAACAGGCAAAAGGGGAAATGGGATAGCAGAATTTGACCAAAATTACACAATAGACTAATAGCAAACAACAGAGAAAAGATTTCCTGTATTTAAACGYGGTAAGCAGTGCTGCTGCAAAGCATGCAGCTTTTCTCTCACAAAATTCACTGGGGAAAATATAAATACTCAATTTGTTCACTTACTAGAATATGCATAGGTAGAACACGCATTTTAACGTAGGGACAATATTGAGTTCTTTGTTCTTGCCTGTTGTTTTCAATCTGGTTTCCTAAGGAAATGAAACTTGTGCAATCATGCTGGGTGTGTATGGGTGCATGTACATGTGTTCAAGTAATAACTTTTGAACCTGCTGGCAAACTATGACACAAAGTAGCGGTCACAAAGATAATATGATTCTTACAGATGCCGTGAAAACAGGGGGGACAGATGTAGATGCCAGACTGTGGCCTGAACGTTAGTATCATCAGACTCCTGAAAATTCACAAGGTAGAAATCTTACTTCTTTTCTTTTGGTGTTAACAGAATAACTGACTGGCCCAGTCAGGTTTTCAAGTTTTCCTCAATATTAAGCAAGTTATTAATAAAAAGTCTAAGAACAGAAAAGAATCTCAGGAAACAATGCTAGATTAAGAACTGGAGTTTAAAAAAGAAACGTCAAATAGCACTACATTTYTCTCAATAAAGTTATAAACTAGAATAGCTGCACACATATGCATTGCATCCAACTTCCTCCTTTCAACAGGATGAGCAGCGTTCAGTCAACTCAAAGCATACCATTTCCTTCAGGYCATGCACAATTCTCTCAGCCTATATATAAAACTGCAAGGGAKAAGCTGAGCCTCCAAGCCCATTTTRTATGGGAGGGGCTGGAGAACATTGCCGTTCTAGTTGCTATAGTAATGAATGCAGATAAAGTTAATTGCATAATCGCTGCAATTAGAAATGTGAAGAGAGTGGTACTTTCAGAACAATAGTAACATCATCACCGTAACACAAAAAAGTGATGTTGTTACCAAAGAAAGGTTGAGGCATAAGTCATAGAGTGCTTGTGACCTGTACTTACTGCATTAGGAGGAAGCATTTGAGCGAAAAATGGCTCTTGGTTAAGGTGCAGCACCAGATGTTTGACACTTAAGTTCATACCTTGCTCTTCCACAGCTTKCTTTTGGGCATGTCACGCAGTTCAAAACCAGTGGAGCAGAGTGCTGACTAAAAGCCTTAAGATATCTAAACCAACCTTAAGCATTGGGCCACGGGAGCAGAATCCCAAACCTTAGCCAGACTTGTAACAAGTTGCATTCTGAGCTGGAAGCAGCTTGATCTAGTGAACAGTAATTCCTATTGAATGATTGTATCTTTAATTACATGAGGTGCATAGGTAGCCTTTGCTGAAAGGAGCTACTTGYTCTTTCCTGAGGTTCTGGAATCTTTGCTCAGGATAAGTTCTTAAAACTTTCCTTTCAAAGGCCAGAGAAGGCAACTCTTTGTTTTTTTAATGTATTTAAATTCAATGGCTCAGGTGTTAGGGCACTCTCCTAGGATATGAGACACCTAGGTTCAATTCTTTCCTCTGTCTGAGGAAATTCAAATCTTACTCCCCTTGTCTCAGTGGAAAAACGTCTTAAATGCCAGGCTATAGGGTACTTAAAAGGGATGGGTGCTCTCACTCTGTCTTGTTCAATAATTAAAGAATCATTGAAGCAGAGAGAATGCACCTAACAAACAAGCACAGATTCCATTTCTGTCAAATTTAAAATTAAGGACAGTAGTCCTTGGACCAAGATTTATTTATCAGGTAACATAAGCAGAGAAGAAAAATGCCTATGAATTTTGGTGAGGTTTACACAGAAGAGAACCACTGAGCTCCCACAAGCCTGCCCAGGAGCAGAGCTTTAGCTTCTACCAGGGTGAGGAGGCAGCTATCTCGAGGGTTTAAGAACTGCAAGATCTAAAGTATTTGAAACACAAAAYACTCTGCAGACAGAGATTTCAATCTTGCTGAACAGTTTTCCACTATTAAAACGAAGATGCTGGTAGTTTCCTACCTGTCCGTAGCTGTAGAATTAAGAACATTAAAGCTATGAGAAATTACCACCATAGGRCTACATTAGGTAGAAACACAACTGTCAGTAACTTAATGAAGTTGAATAGCTTTGAACAATAAGATTGGTTTATGCATATTTTTTAAGTATCAAAAAGATAAAAAGCTTTGCAAAAAACATAGTACTTAATCAATCAAAAATAGCGTAAGGACTTTGCATCGTGGGAAGTCTTTGTCGCTTTTCAAAGCATATTCCATAGACTAATCAGAGAGCACTTCAGAATAATTGTTGTGTGAAATGAGTTGGCTTGTGAGAGCCAAACACAGAAGAGATTGAAAGAAATAATAACAATTAAAAATAATAACAATAAAAAAGGCAAGATTTGCACTTCATAGCAGATAAGATGAAGTTCTGAAGAAAATATGTTCTGGTCTGTACGTAAATGACAGAAAAAATGAAAGAGAAGTAAATGACTGCTAAATGCTTGCCAAAGATCTGTGGTGATCCCTTGAAATTCCTCTTAATCCTTTTGTTTCAAAACACTGAAATTTAAGTGCAGGAGACAGGAATGACACAAACTGTAAAAGCAGTGGTGAGGGTCGTGTGATGTTCAAAAAGGTGCCTGTACATTAACTTGAAATGTGTAAGAGCAAATACAAGCAATTAAAACAAAACATGGAAACAAAGAGAAAAAAAATCCATGAAAACTCCCTTTCGATTCCTTCTGGCATAGCTAAAAATATTCTACAATATGGTACAGCTAAATACGTTCTGCTAATGTTTAGCTATATGTTGTAGCTAAATTCACAGCTACAGGGAAACACCTTCCTATTGAAGCATGTCAAACAGACTAAAACTGTATCTCTTCATCTGAGCCCCATCACCACAATTATCAGCATAGCACAATCTTGCAAACTGGTACGAAAATGAAAGCAGCAGACTAGCACCCCTGCCTGCCTGCATGCCTGCCTGCCAGTGGTGCTGAAAATGCTGCAGAGCTGCCACGGCCCACAAATGCTTCCCACTGGTGGCTCAAACCAAGCCCTCTGGAACTACTGCGTGGCCGGCACATGCTGAGCACATACCATGCACACACCTGGCACATACAGCGCCCTAGACAAAGCAGAAAAGCTATCCTGATTGAGTAATGGAGATATAAGCATCTGAATCTTAAACAGCAATACACTCTTGCAGGGGTTTAACTACTATTTTTTACTACTATCCTAAAAAAAAAGAAAAAGCTGAGAGATCCACACAATGGGAAATCTATTTTGTTTTCAAGTTTAAACTGCTTTTTCATCACAGAGTGAGAGAAAAAAAACAAATAACCTTCCTGTCTGAATACAAGGAGGGTGCACCTTATAAAAGAGTGATTTGAATTTTGGTAGATTTTACATGCCCATTTAAGCACGACAATTTTCCTTCTTCATTGTAATTTCCCTCTGATATGGAATGAAACCTTTTTTCCCAAATGCTCAAAAAACACTCTGCAAGTGGTGCAGTTAGTCCTCAGAATAATAATGCTTGGAGTGTTCTTAAAAGCAGTTTAAACGGTCTGTTTTAAAAATACTAGTTCACTTAACATGACTCATTAATCACAGTTTACTGACAATGTTTTTCTCTGCTCCTCTTTGTTATTTGACTTCTTAAGGATAGCTAGCACTAGCACTAAGTTTAAACTTAAACTTTAAAATGTGTTTGTATTTGATGGAAAGAAAAGGCCCACAACAAAGGCCCACCAGTAAACTGAGGGTCATGTCTTACATTTCTTTCATCCCCTGTAAGTAGAAATGTGATAGTATCAACCGAGGCACGTTGAATATTGTGTGAAAACTTGAGCAGTTTTCCTGGTGCTTTGGTCATCTACCTCTTCACGGATTTTTTTTTTCATTAGTGAAATTCTCAGTGAATTTTACAAACTGAACATGCATTTACCTATCCTGATGGTACTCTTAAGGGATAAAGTAAAAAATATGGAAATAATTGGTATGAATATATTTGACAGGTGGAGTTGTTATGTATTTTGAATAAGGAGAAAGACTGAATGGATTTCAGTTCAAATTAAATTCTGTTTTAGAAGGAAGGCAAAAAATGGAAAAGGTTAGAATTTTGTAAGCAACTTGGAAAAGAAAGTAGTATTTTTTCTAATTAGCTCCCAATTCATCATGAAAAATCAGTTTTGCTCAAATAGAATCACATCATCGAAATTCTTGGGTCAATCATTCCTGTTTGTCTAGATTGTGCAGTGTCAATAGCCTCCAGGTCAAGGCATAAGTATAAAGACTAGCTGAGGACAGGAGAGAGCCAGACACATCAACAGAGTCCCAGGAAGGTTTACCTTCCCCTCACACATACATATGGTAAATTTCTCCACCTGCATCCTGAGCATCAAATCCAGAGCTTTGCTCATGTCAGCACTGCCTTGAACCTCACGGTGATAATGCCTTGGAAATGGTTCCTACTCGGTAAATGAGATCAGAAAAGAGCAGCAAAGGGCAGAGACACGGCGATCCTGGCATAACCACATCCAGCAAAACTCCTGTAACTGCTTTTGTCCTCACCTCTCCTGCTCATGTCCTCACCTCTCTGTCACTCTTACTTCTTCACAGAATGTCCCAGCCAGTGTCTTTTATCACTGTAAACAGTGGGGCAAAGTCATCAATTCTGGCCTTCAACTTTGCAACAGCAAAATTAATTTTTACCCATTCTTGTAGGAAATTTCAAAGGATCTCTGCCTGAAACAAACCACATGGAAAACATTTATCTATATTTCTTTTAAACTTGAAGGATCACAGACTGTAATTTTGGGTGCCATTTGCTAATTGTTTTTCAATAAGTGTAAAGAAAAAAAAAACTTCTGTGAAACTGTCTTTCATTCTGTCATTCTTTTAAATGTACTGCCACATCCACAACAATTTATGTATGACACCACTTTAAAAAGGTTAATACACTTTTCTAGTGAGTGCTGTCTTGCCTTGTGCTGCCGACCAAGAGATATCCTGTAAGGGAAGTAGCTAATTACTGTCTCCTTGGAAAACCTTTACAAAGGGACATTTGGGATGATGTTATCTGCATCCTGTTTAAGGAGCTGTTTAAAGCAGACGGTGAACCCAAAAGAAGCATTCTTGTTACGTTTTTCCTTCCCATATCTCACCCTCTCTGGATCATAGTTATTTCAAGGGGCAGCAGATCTTTTTCACTTGATCTTTCCATCTTGAAACAGGTGCATTTTTAAGAAAAAAGGTAACATAGCAGGGATGGATTTTGAAGGGGAATAGGGAAGGGGATTCATTTTTTGTGCTCTTCTCATCAAAATCACTTGGTAAATTGTATCTACATATAAGTACTCTGATGACTTGAATCAAAACTGAGTAGATAAATTGTCAATTCTGAAATACCATAAAGAAAGGAAAAATATTTTCCTATGGGCCACTGCAGGGTACTAGCTCTTATGAAGACATTGCTCTTGACTCACTTACAATAAATACTTTTTATCTTTCCACGATGCTAGAATGCTACGTACTTTTGGTTTTACTGATACAGAATACAGATTTCAATTAGCAATATCATTACCTTTCATTGCATATTGCAATGTCATAACAAAACATTTCAAAGACAACCCTGTGTGCTTCTTCAAAACAGCTGGACCTGTTAAAGGCAAGGGTTCTTCCTAGGCAGATAATCAATGCTTAGGGTATTTTGTCATTCTCCTAAATAGGAAAACAGCAAAATCCTTCATCAATAGAAAGGCTCAGATAATGTGTGTAGGATTGTGCCTCAAAGCCATATATCTCCAAGTGTGCTTCTTTTCAGAGGAATGAGTACTGGCATCTTCTAGTGCATCAGACTCACTCTTCTTATGTATTACTTTTATACATTTATATATATATACTTTTATATATTACTTTTATAACATGTTTATTACTCTTCTTACTAGGACAATTAGTTTTGATTAAATTCTCATTATTTAAATAATAGTGAATAATATTTAATTATTCCAGACTAAAACCCAAAATCTAGCAGCTTCCGTCTTTGGAAGGGAAGCTAAGGATTGAGTAAGAGCGCAAGGCTCTTGTCCACCAGAAGTCTGCATGAAAGTTATCTGTACAACAAACTAATAACAAAATGAGGCACAGGTCTCCAAATTTTAGACCTCTTAATGACTTAAGACTCCTTTTAAGAGTACAGAGTGAAAACAGATGAGTCAGAAATCAAGTTCATTATCAGAAACCAAGTGTATTTTAACATGCCTGCATTTTCCTAGTCATATCCACTTTTTCTTCATGTATGTTTTGTCTGCGCAGAAAAGGGGATAAAGGAATTAGAGGGAAGTTTTTCCAGCTCAGAGTCCCAGTCAGGGCATTGCACACTCAGGAGGTATGAAACATACAGTGGGATGCCCATGACCTCCTGTTCATTCAGACCCTGATGTTCCAGCACAGCCTCACTGCACAGTACTCACTGGTGTACAATATACACTGACACATACAGTGCACGGAGGCGTATGTGTCAGTGTATCTGTGCCAGATTTCTTGGACCAAATGTAGAATTTCCAAGCTGAGTGGCAAAGTCATGCATTTAAAATGCATAGTGTGCAGCACTGGATTATGTGAGCATTTCCACAAGCCCAAATATGTTCATTTTTAGAGTATTGCTAAGCTATTGGAGGAAGATCTCACCAACACAGCTATGAGTCAATAAAAACTTTATCATGACCTCTGTGAAGTACTTTGAGATTGCTCTTGCCATTTCAGTAGGGGAAAAGAGATAGGAAGGAAATGTTACAGAAATTATGGTGTTCAAAATAGACAACTTGGACTCTTCTACAGAAAACTGATGAGCATTATCCAGCGCTTTACAAAGTAAAAATATGTATCTTTAATCTGCCTTGGAGAATACTCAGATTTCTGCAATTCAGATAAAAGACAGCACAGTCAGTATCCAAAACCTGAGGAATACAATCAATGAGCAGCTATATAGAAAGCTCTTAGCAGCATTATTACTTCAAGGGTAAGAGATTCTTGGGCGGTCCCTCTAAGTTTTGCAAGTAGTTTGCAATTTTCATAGCCATTACAGCACACTTCTACTTCCAAAATAAAATCTTYCATGAGCATGCATGCTTGTTTTCCCCTACTACACATTCACACTGTAAACTAAATGAAGCAGAGGTACTATTAAAAGTCTTGTTAAGCACTGCAGTGTTGCTCTCCATAAAATGAGACAAATGAATTTCCTAATTTCCAGCTGCACAATTTGGCAATCGATACTCTTCTTGTGGCATCCATACATATGATATGTCTTACTGGTAATAGTAGGGGCGATATGATAGCTGACTGCCAGTACTTCTGTGGATATAGTTGAGAAGAATGAGGCAACTGTGCATGGCATGAGTATAAGAAACAATAGATATAAACTGACACAAGAAAAGATGTGACTGGATATATGGAAAAAGGCCTTTTTTTTAAACATTATAGCAGTCAGGCACTAGAAACACATTTTTCATGGACAGCACCTACCCTCCATTGTGCTTAAAGGTATACAGAGGAAGGAAAATCAGATGCATTTGACTTGACTTCTAGCTTCAATTCTACAAGCAACGATCATCCCTGTATTTTCAAGGTCTCCCAAAATATGTGGACAGTCAGTTCATCTGCATTGACTCTGAATGAAGCACTGAAGTTAGCAGATGTTGGAAACACAGTTTTTCTCTCTCTTATCTGTCATAAATCACTTTCTTTCTGCTGGTAAAAGGTTTAAAATTCAACTGCTGCATCCAAGACTAAAACACAAGTGCAGAAGCTCCTGCCACCTTCCAGCTGGAAGCATTGCATTTAGCCATCCTTTGGCTGCAGATGTTTTACTGTATTCTTTCAAAGTTATAAGCAAAGCATTGTAATTCTTTCCTATTAGGTTCTCAGCAGACAGACATGCAATTATTCCCAGCTTAATTAATTTAACCATTAGTTACATTTATTAATTGCTTTTCAGTGACAACAATCTTGCATGTTTCTCACACATCTGCAACTCACAACAAGGCTAAGGTGGGCTTAAAGCTCTGTTTTGGACTTCAAAAGGTTTAACAGAGCAGTTTATACACAAGAAATGTCAGTATAGAGATAGGCTATCTATACAGAACTGTTGGTAATATAGCTACTAACTTTGCAAGACATTTTGCTTGTAACTTGAAGAAATAAAATCAGGTCCCTACACAAAAGGGGGCAGTGACTCTTAAGTGCTCTCAATTCCTCCTTTTTTTTTGCAGAAGTTGCTACTTTACAGCTACCCTACTGACGTCCCAAAGTACTCAAAAAAGGATGAGTTCAGTTATCTTCAATCTGAATTAAAGGCCAAGGAAGTTCAAAAAAAGGAATTCCATTCCTCTTAGTTTGCTCGCCTCTCTATGAATCGTACAGTTTCACACTTTCAGATCCTGTTCTACCATTAGGAGGAAGAGTTTTACTACCTTCCTCTTAAAAATGAAAGCTGTAGCTGTCCAAAAGTCCCTGTAAAACATGCATCACTGGGAGAAGAAACTACCATCCTGATACCTGTGACAAAGTCACAAGAACTAAGAGTGCTGTATGTCACATTGCTTTAGAAAAGGGAGTATTCCATTCTCGAGTACTATGCTACATGCCAGGAGAATTACTCTGGTCTAAAAACCTCTCCAAATCCTTCAGTAGCTCTACTCACATTTTCTAAAAACAGATTTCTGATAAATTACTGAAAGCAACCAAAGATTACCCTGATCAAAAGTTACAACCCCTGCTTGGAAAAACACATGAGAAATACTTTAATAGCCATAACAGAAATGACCACTCAAGCCAGGAAAAGCTCTTCTAACAGCTACAAACTTTCATCATAGCAAGGAAGTACATTCAAATGCTACCTTAAATAGCGCTGCTGTTCCTAGCAGCCACTCAAACAGSACAGCCACACTTCTGGTTTATCACAGCTCGGATGAAAGAGTTTTCTTCACGTGCAATGCTAAGAGACCCTAACTGAAGAGAACTTGTTAAACCCAGTTATTCTGAATATAACCCAGTTTGCCTAAGATATGTTGATTCTGTAGTGACTCTCTGTAGCTTCCATGTGCTGCTTTGTTTTTTTTTTTTCCCAATATACTATATATCTTGCTTTCTCCTTTCTTTGAGTTGCTTTCTACACTGCATTGTCTGGTTTGTCTTTCAAATGTTCTTTACTGACCGGGCCACCCAGTGGATACTCTGTCCATGCCAACAAACCTGCAGTTCATGATCCTGCAGCATCTAAGAGCTTTCATAGGCAGCTAAGAGCTGTCATTTTACAATGGCTTTAAATAGATCAAAGTGAAAGCTATTGGCAAAATGTGTGGTCATGCTCTTTTGGTTGATTGCGGCAGCACTTGAGCAAATATGAGTGGGTGGTGAAATGAATGAAAGACTTGATATGGTGTCGCTGAAAACTTAACACTTTTTTTTAGTCTTTTTTTTTTTTTTTAACCCAGATTAATTCTCATATGCAATTCTCACTGCATGGCTGTGCAAGTGCTACTTGTCAGCCTGTTGGAAAGAGTAGGAATGTGGAGTCAGATAAGAGATAAGAGAGAGGTGTGCATTTTAAATCAACTTAATGTAGATATGAAAATACACCCTAAGGAAATTATTTCTATTCTACTTCATGGCCATGTTAGATTTTACGGACTCCCACTGTTAGGAAGGAAGAAAGCCATGTGTTGGAGTGTAACAGAATTTGAAAGATTCGGATTTCTCTGAGGCAGCAAGCTGGATCCATTCAACCGGTTCTGATAGTGAATCTGATTTGCGACTTTTCCTTGCTGTGAGACCTTCCCGGGGTCTTAGCACAACAGTATGAAAATGTCTAGTCTGCCACGTCTCTCAGGGGTAACACACATCATTGCAGGCATCATCTCCTCGTCACTCTGTTAGCAGGACTGCTCTGGGTTGCTAAGCTGTACTTTGAGGCAGTCATACACCAACAGAAGCAGCTCTTTGAGCAGAGCACAACTCTGAGGCAGGGCACGGAACCTCCCATCACCTGAAGACAAAAAAAAAAGTGTGAATCTACTTTACACTAGGGATGATTTCATTCGAAAAACGTTACATTCAGCGATTGGGATGTCAAAGTGCTGTTTGCACATACAAATTACAATAATATTTTTGTATGAAAGAATCTGTATTGTAAGATTTGCATGTAGAGTGACTTCTGGTCACAAAGCTAGAGATCGTTCCTTCTGCCAGACTCACTTACGTGTGTGTGAGAGACAGCACGCTTACGAATTCCTCAGGGAAAACARGGGAAATGTAGTTAAAGGAAAAGCAAACATACGTGGGACACAGGGCTAGACAACCATGCTGGCTGAGCAGCACCACCAGCGTGCCTGTGTTTCGTAAATCTCAGTGACCTTCAGGCTGCTTCCCTGAGTGCACTCCACACTGACTCAGGAGAATGTCACCCTGTGATTCACTAACGTGATTTCCAGATGAACGTGGGGCTCTTTGCTTCTACCTGGAGGACTTGTGCAAAGCAAACGTCCGCTTTGTTCAGAACGGGGCAGTTAATATATAGAAATGTAAGTGCTTAGTGCAACACTAAGGTGAAACCAGATGCAGTTCAGGGCAGCAGCGAGGGTGAAGGTTTAAAACAAACAGTCTTCAGTGCAGCTACTGTGATAACATTTAGTGTGTACATTTAGTTCTCTCCATACATTTAGTTCTCACGCACTTACGTTGCTGGGAGAGCCGAGATGCCGGGGGCCGGCCGAGGCGGCAGGGACTCGMGTAACCGGGACACCCTCCCCGCAGTTAGGACACCTTTCCGTACTGGGGACGCGTAGGAGCGCGGGCTGGGCGGG
>PTEX01000004.1:10273680-10382808 GCA_003342815.1 Eudromia elegans | reverse complement strand
AGGCGGTGAGTCGGCGCGGCCGGTGCCGCGGGCGGCGGCGCTGCGAGGGGCGCGGGGCAGCCCGGGCGCCGCCCGGCCCCCGCTTCGTCCTGCGGTGGGAAAGCAGCGGGACGCGGCTCGTTGCGGCGCACGTGTGCGGGGGGCGGCCGGGGGGCCTCGTCCCGAGGCGCCGGGCAGAGCCCCAGCGGTGGCGGGCCGTGGAGGGGCGGCCGGAGGCGCCGGGCCGCTTTTCCCGTCCCCGTGCCCCGTCCCGCCGCGCGCCTCCTGTCCCCTTGCAGGCGTGCGTACGGGCTCGCCGCTTCCTCTGCTCCCCTTCGTGTCCGGGAGTGCTGCTAGTGGTCCTGCTCTAAGGAGTGATTCGTTTGTAACGTGTCGCTGCTGGAGTTTTCCCCATCTGGTGTTGCCAAGTCGGCCACAGTGACGTTWAAAACTCTTTTCTTTTTCTTTTCTTTTTCTTTTATCTCGGGTGTGGACTGCTTTATTTTTGTGCTCTGCTCGTTGCTGACTCTGTTGTTGCCAAGACCTTAAAATAGCTCCTGTAACTCCTGCTTTGCTGCCCTTGGAGGGCCGGGATCCGTCGGGAGCAGCGCCAGGAGAGGTGCTCAAGCTCATGACACCAGAGCTTGCAAAGGGCTCGGCCTCTCTTGTCTGAGAACAGGAAGTCAGTTCTCAAAGCTAAGAGGGAAATGCAGAGAAAGGGAAGAGAGAATCTGTTCAATAGCCCCTGTCAGGTTAGGGCACGAGGATGAGGGGAGGTCGATACCTTCTCAGGATCTGGCCTCATTTCCCTGGCCCCGAATCTAGGGAGCGGGTGCAGGGTGGGTTGYGAGTCACGTCATGGCTTTCTCAGCATCAAAATGAGGTGGAAACTTCAGACGAGGCTTGGAACGCACTGGGATGAGGTAGGGTCAAGGCTGCCTCCGTTAGGTGTATTTCCAGCCCCCTCCCAAAGCACCTTTGCTGGGACTTTGGTGTCTTTACCTCCTCTGTCTGTAGTGCGCAGTTACAATTTGGATGAATTCCTAAGCACTTTCCTCACAGGGCTGTTAGTTATTAATGAAGTCTCGCACAGTCCTCTGTTAAAGAAAAGCTGGATGGGGGGTTGTATAGCCGCACCTGACGTGTCTAAACAGACRTAGTTCCCGTAGGAATTTATAGGAAGGGAATTACTTTTAAAGGAGCGTTATACCTTCATATAAATTTACATTCCCAGCAACTTCAGCTACAGGTGATTTCAGCTTATCCCATAACTGTTACTTATTCCGTTTTCTTAAGTGTCTCCATTTAAAGCTGCTGGTGTAACTTATAAGAAGATCATGGATTGTAAATTGTCTCCGAAATAGTTCCCAGTTTTACTGAAAGGCTGTTGTCTTGTGTGAACTGGATGATCTTACTCTTAAGTAAGATTTTTCAAGTGTTTATGTGAAGGTGAAAATGCACARGTGGAAGCTCTTCATACTCAGGATACTGTATGTACTTGCAGTTTTATTTARTATAGATATAAATTTATCTACTTTTTTTAAGCTGTGAAATACTTCACTATAAGGTACTGAAATTTTGGATGTTTACTTACATTTGGAAATTTGCTATTAATATAGYCAGTCTTTTTTTTCCATTAGTGCAATTCTTGATCATAGTTACTCGTTTCTTTTTTCTTTACTTTGGTGTGGGCTAAGAAAAAAATGYGTGGTGGTAGATTACCGCATGACAATATTCCAGTGTTACATGTCCTACATACACAATTTGAGGGTGTTTATACCTGCACAGAAATCTAAATTTAAGCATAGCTCCCAAGCAAAGAAACAATACTTTGGTAATGTGACAGGTCATGCAAAGAGCTCTGTAACTAATCCACGTTTAGCAGGGAAAGTGTCATTTACTGAGCAGTTATCAAGTGGGAGGGTTACGTCTTTTACCAGCCTAGCTACGGGGAGCTAATTGCCTTTTAAATTTCTCCTCCTTTTCCATGCAGTGAAAATCTGCCGCTTGCTTCTCACGTACTTCTCTGCCGTGCTTCCTTCTCAGGCAGCCTGCCCAAGGATGCAGCACTGGCCCTGAAGCAGTGCTCAAGCTGAAGCAAATCAGTCACTGCTCCAGCCTTTCCAGTCTTGCCCAGGTCACCATGGTGCCACTGGGGCACTTAGCCAAAGGGGCCACTTTGGAAGATCTTCTTGAAACCTGCATTCAGTCTTTTGGTGAGTTTCTGGGAGCTTTTAGAATGACATCGTATGTGTGTGATTCTGTCCTGGCTACATTTCTGTTACTAGTGAAAGGTAAAGTCTCARTTGAGTATTACGGATGCAAGAGGTGATGACTGCATATTTTAGGGGGGGTTGTGGATCTGCTTATCTCTGTAATATATGCTCTCTTTTTGAGAGTAGAAGAGATCCTAGTATTCTCTTTTTATTGTTGTTGCTATCTGAAGTATCAAATTATCAAACTTTAACAAGTAGTAGTCATTATGTGTTTTCCATTTCATAGTGATGTTCTCAGATCATGTGTGTTAATTATATTTGTTATATATTTTGAAATGAGAAGAKCTACTTTCAAGCTAAGTGAAATAATATTGGTTTCCTTTTGCTTTACCAGAACAGATTTAAGATTTTAAATAGATAAATAAATAAATATATATATATATAATCTTGTTAAAGTGTGCTAGAAATGAAGGGCTTTGAGGAGGGAGAAGGCTAGAGTATTGAAAAAGGGTTCTGAACTTATTGCAAAAAAAATCCACTGAACCATTATAAAACACTGATTCTTAATTTGCTTAATATTCTTAGAATTTTTGGCTCACGTGTGTGAGATGACATCTATATGTATGTAAGCMCTTATATAAGGTTTTAGTAGTATGACTAGCTAGCAATATTAATTTGTATCCATTTTCTTATGTTATGAAAGTGTTATAAATGTAACATAATGAAAATCTAGTAAATGACTGTGGGCATTGTCCTYCTGGATGGATGTTTTATTTGCTTAGTTTTGTTCTAACATTTTTTAATGATTAAACTGCATGGATCTGGCTGTGTTCTCAGATTCATGAGAGTTCAAAGCTTAGAAGAACTAAGGTGATGATGAAGAGCAGCTGCATGTGTCCAGTTCAGCTATGTATGCATGTGAAACTATCTAATAAGATGCATATTTTAATTGGAAAATTTACCCTAATCCAATGCTGTTAAGTGGTACTTAAATCTGGCAAACTGGGTTGCAGTGCATTGGCGGGCGTGATCTCAAGGTTATGAACATCTTCTTGAATTATGATTTACACTGTAGGAACTTTGTGTCTTACTGGGGGTTCAGARTGTTCTCTGTATGTATGCGTCTTCTGTGACACCGTGCATGGTCTTAMAATGTGCTGGAATTTCCCAGTGGAGTATTTAAATGAATTACAATTTACAACTGGTACACCTAGATAACCTACTTAAAGTTGTTTAAAGAAGGTTCTTGTAATGACCAACAAAAACATTTTGCAAAATACATTCATTTTATCATGCAAATAAAGGAAGAGGTAGAAAACAATCTGGGAGTTCTTGGGATGGTGGGGGGAAGGAGTGGAAACCTCAGTAAACTGAATGAGTAAGCGAGTTTGTGGGGTTTGGATGTGTGTGTGTTTGTTTGTTTTTTCTTTCCTTTCTCCTCTTCGCTTGGCACTGAATTGGAGCTGCTACCCTCTAATAGTTCTGTTCAGATTGAGGTTGTGTGTCTGCAGTGTTAAAGAACTTGTATTCTTTTGTATAATGTTCTAGAAACCCCTTTAGTGATTTGCRCAAATTTTACTTCAATATTAAAAAKGCAGAAACCCCACAAAATTGTGCTGCGTGTTATATATTTATTTTTAGTTTACTTTCTGAAAAAAGCCCTGGGTCTATTTGGTGTTAAGAAAAACAACATTCAGTCAATGCAGATTGATGCATCACACTTCAGAATGTATACACTGCATCATGTTAATATTACACTGCAGCTATTCAAGCCTATATTATTTAAACAGTTATGAATGTTATATAAAGAATACAGCTTATTTTTTTTACATATTTGTTTTACATGTTTACATTTTATACAAGTTTGGAGAAAACAAATGCTGTGTAAGAAAGGGTAAGTTGGTAGTCTCCTGCCACATATGAACGGTGTAATGAGAAACGTCTTGGAATTGGCATAAACTTGCAAATGTGAAGAACACAAATAAGTGCAAGTTATTTAACTTACATTTTGCAAAAAGAGGCAGAGAAAAAAGGAGAAAGGGGGTTCTGTAAGTAATTAGTAAGGGGRAAAAAAAAAGAAGTATTGAGAAAGTTGGGTTTTACCACAGTGATGTGAGTTGATTCCAGGCTGTGTAGAAAGAGAACCTCTGCTAAGGTTGTTGAGGTAATGCAAATCCTGCCTTAAGAAGACTGGGAGAAAAGACTGGATTTTAGTGCTAGTGTGAAAATCTGTAGATTTGTAACAATSTTGGTTAGAAGATGCCACTAGAATGTGGAAAGAGTAACTTGAATTACAGTGGTGCTGTTGTACCTGCTGATACTAAAAGTAGAGAGATATGAGTTTGTTTTTTTTTTTTTTTCTTAGAGTGGTGGTGGGAGAGGTTGTTTTCTTTAGGGAAAATCAAAAGCTCATACGGTGTAGTTAAGGTAGGTGTCTAAGTTGAGKGGTGTGTGCTTTCCCCTTCTTGGTCATCTTGAGTTTAAATTGATGAATGATCGGCATCTTTAGTCTTGATAGACATCATCAGAATTATAGGGTACGCATTAAAAAGCTGGAATAAAAACAGTGTAGTAGGAGGTAGTGTAAGGTCGTGTGAGGCATATCTAAGTGTTACACCAGGGCTTATTCGATAGTATGATTTCCTAACAAAGACAGGAGGTACCAAAAGCAGAGGTTTCTTAAAGTCCCAGGAAGGGTTGTGTTGAGATAAAGAAGGTGAATCATCCTGCAAACAGAATGCTAAAAGCAAAGGTAATAGAGAAATGAAGACAGCAGCTTAGTACAAGTTTTCAGGAGAGAGGATTTGATTGGTACTTGAWGACAGGAAATGTCTTGGAAAGGAATATAGCTGCTGAGATTAATCCAGGAAAAGATCTGTAGAGAGTTGAAACAAGTTTTCTGCAGTGTGAAAGAGAAGAGATATAGGACAGTGATTCACAGCACAGTAGCTCTGTGAAGCTTGTAAGATGTTTTAACATTGCAATTCGGATGCTGCTTCTACTGTGTTCTGGATTGACAAGGAGACCTGTAAGGAACAAATATGGACATCACATTTGATTTTCTTAGAAAGGAAAGAGAAATGTGACATATAAGTGGACCTCACAACAACTTTTTAAAGATGAAAACATGATTGTATGAAAAGGAATCATAATAGGGCAGAGGARAAAAAGAGAAGTCAAAAGGGGGAGGAGAGTGCATGAGGAGGAAGATCATGCAGTAGGATCCTAAGATAGCTGGAAAGACTAGAGTGCCACGAGTGAGGAAGGGTTAGATCCAGTGAAACCTCTCCACAAGAGAAGTTAAATTCTGAAAAGAAAGGTCATAAAGAATTAAAAGTAGATGTTCAGTAGGCAGAAACATGTCTGAAGCTGTGAATTCAAGGAAGCACAGAAGTAATTAACAGAGCTTCTCGTGGAATGCAGTATCTTCAGGAGGGAGAGGATGTTTAAGTATAGCAGTTTTTTTAAAATACCCTCCTTCCTCTCAATCCATGTAGAACATGACTAGTGCAAAAGAACACATTTTTATATTGCTCTGAGAGACCATAAAGCTTGTTGTATCTTTGTTGTTGCTAGTTGTAAAGATACTTGCTCCATCTGCTTTGTTGTTGAAACCAAAGCCAGAATAAGGTCTAGCTTGCTATTCCACAGCCATAGTGACTATTTGATGCTGATAGTTCAACAAAACACAGGAAGCATATGCACTGAAGGGCAGCTCTTCCTTTTGCTAGTTCTTCTTAAAGTCATCTCATGGTGAGTCTGGGAAAATGCATCTTAGAGTACTTTTAGTCCAAAAAGTATTACAGATCAGATGACAGAAATATTTCAGCAGTGTTTACCTCACTGTATAATTATATCTTAATTTGTTTACTGTATATGTCCTAAATATGGAAATAAAAGTACTTCATAATGCTTTACTCAAGGTTATTCTCAAGCTACTGTGAGCTTAACATTTTGCCTATACATTAGATGTTCTGTTTCCATTCCAGCATTTTTTGTTTATCCCTCACTGTGTGTTTGTGCAAATGTACATGCATAAGTACCTTAGATGGTAAGAGGTCCTGTTTCTTTCCTTTGACTATAAATGTCTATCTTGCCCTGTAAGAATACCATTAAGTTTATCTTAGTTAAGACTAAAATGTATGTTTGTTTAAAGGGCTGTAACAAATACATTTCAACACTGCTACTCAACTAGCTTTGTATGCATTGAACTAGTGCTTCCTGCATCTGCACGGAGCAAGCACTTTTACTGTAGCCCTTAGGACTGCACTTACCCTACAATTTGAGCATTTCAACTACTATTAGATAAGACAAGTGATGTGGTGAGGCAGATGTTTAACAGCTAAAGTATGCTCAAATGAGAAAGGAAGTCATGAAGCATCTTCAAATGCAGAGTCACTGTGCCGCACATGCCCTTAACACACTTGGAGTAAAAGGCTTTAGCAAAATAGTGAAACTGTTTTGTCTCGCAGTACGTGCATGCTGATGTTAATACCCGTTATATGCAGCATATTCCTCTGTGTGGAAGGCCAGCTGCCATAAACAKCAGTGTAGTCAATGGTTTGTACTTCTCTGTCACTCTTCAATAGAAAAAAAAAAGTCTTTAAAAGAAGATATAAATCTTTGACTGTTATGGTTCAGAACATTTAAAAGCACTAACCCCACGGATTAGGAATTTTCTTAACAGAGTTTATGCGAGTGTAATGCAGTTTTGAAGTTTCTAATGGTTTTAAGAGCCTTACTTATGGTATAAATTGTTCTGCAATATCTGGTCATGTTTGTAAACAATCCTTAGATATTCTGGAAACTGCTTTAGGACTTACTGGGATGAAATACYCCATGTAATTGTTGTGATACAGATGAGAAGTTGCCTATGTAGATGCTCACTGTCTAAAACTATGCCGTTAATCAGAGTTAATGTTGATGTTGTTGTTCCCCTTCCCCTGAAAACAAAACATTAGAGCTCTSTAGTTCTGTGTACTGGTGACATTTCTGTCATTCACTTTTTCATTAAAGCCATGCAAAAATATACCAAGTCTTAGAACTTCTGTGAGACACAGGTAAGATTTGCATCCATTTTACAAAAAAATGAATCGTGCAAGTTAGAGGCCTYTCATAGGAGCACTTTAATGATTTTCTCCTGCAAAATATAGAGATTTTATCCATTTTTCCACTCTCTAATCTGTTTGGAACGTACAATAACAAGTAAAATAATGACTGCTCAAAAAATTTTTAATCATTGTTTAAAAAAAAAATATATTTTTTTAAACTTCCAATGGCCCTGGAAAGAGATGATCTCTGGCTAATTCAGTTAATCAAGTATCCTCTGGAGTACCACATTTTGCATAGTAGTAGAGAGCAGGGTTGGTACGTCTGATGTTTTTAATGCAGAGGCAAAAATAGACTCATTAGGCTTTCTTTATGTATCAGTAGTATCAAAACCAAATCTTGACTTAGACTTTTATCTAATAATGCTAAGATAGAGGAACTGAGGGATTTTTTTTCCTCCAAAGTATTTAGGAGGAAATAAGAAAGACTGAGCAGCCTTTYATCCATGAAGAAAATCATCAGTCTCCATTGCAAATGCTTTATTTAGATAAAAATCACATTACTCCTGAAAAGTTYTAGGAGCTGCTGCAAGTTGTTTCACAGAAGAAACATACAGACCCCTAGTGTGGTCTTGTGTGGATCGTAAGCCCGTTCCTCTTCATGAGGAAATGGTGCTTAGTCTGTCGTTTCCCTGCMGAGCAGGGGAGCTGCATTTGATATTAGTATTGAATTAACCTGAGATCTAGATAYGATTAAATGTCTTTAGGTTCCACCCTCTGTCCCTCTACCTCCATTCCCCAGAAGATTCCTTGCTTTGTTGTTAATCATTCTGAAATGTAGCCCATCAATCTGATGAATCYGTTGTTAGGAAGCTGCAAAATGATACTAAAAATCAAAACCTCCTCACAGCCCGCTGCTTGAAGGAAAGCTTAGGAAAGCTTAGTCTGTATAAACAATAGTACAGAATTCTAACTCAAAAGCAGCCGTCTCTTCAAGTATGTGCATGCTTCCACAACACAGCTTATGTCATTTACTTCTCTCTGTTGGGTTTACCTGCATAGTCAGTCATTTTCTTTCTGTGTAATTTTGCAGAAGTTTCCCTCCAGCCTAAGAACCTAATCTGAATATTGAAATGTCTTTCCTTCCCCCTCACCTCTGCTGTATTAAAAATGTTGGTCTTCTGTGTTTTAAGTAACCTGTGTATTATTGAGTGAAATAAAAGAGCAGAAGCTTTAGAATTGCTTGGTAATAGAAGTTAATGATCAAGTAATGGTATTGTGGGAACAGAGGAGTAGTTTTTGTTCTCTAGAAGGCTAAATGCTATTTAGCTATCTGTAAAAGTTGATTGTGGTTATAGCAAAAAGGCAAATAGGTATTTTGTAACCTAATATTCATGGATGAAATTTTTCTAAGAAAATGAAACTTTTTATATAATTTATATGTCTATATATATACACAAGGGTTTAAATATGTCATTTAGACTGTAGTCTTTCCAATGTAATTGTCCAAAGTCAAGGTGCATTGCTAATAAAAGAGAATGAAGAAAACTTACGCTTGTTACTAAATAAAGCAGTCTCTCATTGGCTTACATACACCATAGGGATATGAGAGAAATTTTATCATCATAAGTCTAAATGTAACTTCAGAAAAAAAAGCTTAACTTTTATTCTTCGGTATATGAAAACTTACATATTGATAGAATTCAGTCTCCTGAGAGTACTACATCAATTCCATTCCTTTTTCTCAACGTATTTATGAAATAAAAGCAAGAAAKAAGGCACTTATTCTKTAGGTGCTTTTTATTTTCTATGGTATTTGGTTTAATTTGTACATGGTTTGTTGTAAACYGTTTCATTATTTTTGCTATTTATTGCCAAACATATGCTAGTACTTAAGACATTCTGTTTCTTTCAAGTCTGAAAATGAGTGGTCTTCTCTTAAACTACTGCATGGTTTAATATAATTCTCTGTTARGGAGGTTAGGTTGGAGGAAAAAAGACTACCACTTTTCCTCCCACCTACTACTGAGGACAGAACTTGAAAATGCATGAAAATATATCAGCCAGCAAAAGGCAAAGAGCACCTGTAAAGAGCTGCTGAGGTTACACTCGATTTGAGGTTGACTTCAGGAACACCCAATTAGTGATATTTTAAGATTCAAATGTATAAAGAGCTTACAGTAAGCATAATTCAGTGCCTGATGTCATCTATATTGCCATGAAAAATCATTTTAGAGATGTGGCTTTTTTTTTTTTAAACTTTTTATTTTTCTTTCAATTGTTTTCAATTGATCTGCCTTCAAAATACTCATTTTTTTAAGGATGAAATTCACCTTCTTCCATGAGAATCAAATGCATTTAAGGCGGATTGTTGCATAGTGTTACTCTTTTACAAATATACATAAATGAAGTTATTATTTAGGTTGAGCAACATACCAAATGATCAGATATGTCTATTAGTAATAGTAAGAGATGTACTRCAGCGGTACCGAGGAACCACAGGACTGCCTTGGGTTCAAGGCAGACCTACAGCGACCAATACTGAGCCCAATAAATCTGACTCTTTCACACGTGTGGTAGTTTTACTGATCAAAATTTAGTGTACTGCAGCTAGCGGGAACTACCACCTTGGAGGATTCTGTTTGTGGATGTTTGATAGCGATACACAGGGTTCAGCTATGATGTGTGACTGCAGTGAAGCTGTACAGCTTTCTGGAGGGGTAAGGGGTGTGTGGGGGAATTGAAGTCCAGTGTGAGTAAAAGATATTGCAGTCTATTGATGGGGTATTGGTGTCGGCAGGAACTGAGAAACCACTTTTCCAAAACCAGTTTTCCATAGGGTCTGTGAACACTAATTCCACAAATTCCCTGAGAAGTCAGAACAAAGCTTCCCAACAAAGCCAATGTTTGTGAAGAAGGGGCATCCCAAAGTGCACTCCAGATATACTAGAGATGTAGAAACTGAAAATCAAGGCCAGGAAGCAGAGTCTATGTGACTTATCTCACCTTCAAATCCCCAAGAGATCACCTTGCTTTGGTATATGATAGCTGGCCATAATTTGAACCTTAAGATGAGGTTGACCTTTCCCTARGTCAAAAACATGTTTACAAAGAAGTTCATGATAAAGCCCTGCTGTTGCCCGATGGGCTGATGCCAAGCGTGCAGCTGCGTTCTCTGGTGATGCCGCGATTCTGGCCGCCCGGTTTCTCGCTTCTTCCGTGCGTTGGTGCTTTTGCTGGCAGAGCTGTGCTGCCAGGCTTTGCGCTTCAGCTATTCCCAAGTTACCTGGAGCTCAACACTACAATTTGCTGCTCAAGCATCGTGATTTATAACTCAAAAAAAAAATCTTAAACGCTGTAATTATCATTTGTAGGCTTCCTAGAAAAGAACTTTGGTAAAAAGCTACCTTTCTGCTAAACTCAATACCTTAAGAGTACTATAGAACAATGAAGATTGGTTTGGTGCTTTTTGACTTTTTGTCTTATTCTCTGTGCTTAATTTGAATTTTCAAGGCTAATGGGATGCTTTCCACCCACATTTCATTTGTTTTCTTCTGAAGTACATTTTAATTTCTCAAAATCACTCCATTTCCCCCTGACAAAAGCTTTTATCTTTTTGTTTTCCTTACAGTGCATTACGCACTGAGAGCTCTTTCTCCAAGATGTAGCTTTGCAAAAATTGTTTCTGAAAGAGGGTAATGGTATTCCCTTGACATTTTTCTCTCTGAATGTTCCCTACTTTGCAAAGAATAGTCATCTTCTCCTTSTGGATTGTATATTAAACTCAGTTGTGTCTTTGCTGTATTTGCATTGTTAATGACCACTTGTTAATGAGCTGTCACTTCACCTGGATCTGCTCTGGGGCATTGGYAGGGGGAGCTGGTGTGGTCCTGATTCTGCATTTGGTTTTGGAGGGTTGTTTCACCACGAGAGCTGTGTGGTTTGCTGCCTTTTTAGTTTTCCACGCTGGAAGGAGTTGCAAAGGGGAAGTAGACTTGTGAGCTGCCAAACTGACAGGGTTTCTTCCAGCATCCTTGTTTACTTGGCTTGTTGCTTAGGGTTCTGCTAGTGCAGGATTGCTCACAAAGTGGTATGCCTCTTTCCTCTCACTGTCTATCAAAACAAAGAATTATTCTCATTTTAATTTTGGAATCTTTCTCATAAGATTTTTTTTTTGTGGGTGTAAGTTTATGTATGGCCTTCATTTAATGTTTTAAGTATATATAGACTTTGATCTAATATAAGTGGACTGCTCCGTGGATGAACCATAACAGGTAATGTTGCAAGCCTTTTTTTGTAGTGATTCCCTGAATGTTTTTTTCCAGTCTACTAAACTTTGTAGCATGATTGTCACCTCTTTTGGAGGCTCATCACCTCTTTTGAAATTAAATTTAGAGCAGGAGAGCCACAAGATTCCACTTTCTTTCTGCTGCAACTAAAAAAAAAAAAAAAAGTCTTCTGCCTAGCTAGTGCACCATCATTGTAAGAATATGTTATTTAAGTTATTTCTGAAAGATATTAACTGCTTGAAATAGTGGTATGAAATAAAAGAGAAGGGATAAAGGTGAAGTTCTGCTCTCAGGGTAAGCAGTTATAAAAGCAGTTATAAAAGCAAAATATAGTGATACGCAGCGTTTCTACAGAAAAGAATCTCAAGGTGAAGATGGATTGTAAAAGTGAAAGTGATTTAATTGTATTGTACAACTGCAGAAACGGCAGAATTGTGTGTATATATGTACATATATACGTTTAAATAAAGTGTGATATATGAAACATGCAAAGTAATCTTCTAACTCTGCTGCTAAGAYTTTCTTTGGAATATTTTATACAATTTGGTTAATAAAGGTGCAATGTATAAAAGATTCAGTAAAGGACATCAAAGATGACCAGAGATCTGGAAAACCTGGCTTCTGGGAAAAATATTAAGCAAGTTAGTGTTTTGTAGTTTGGACAGTACGGAAGAGAGCTTTAAATCAGGAAAATATATTAGCAAGGAGAAGAGAACCTGTGTGTATGAATGTAGTTTTATTTTGCTTGTTTATTTTTTGTCTGCTGGAGATCAAAACAGGACAGAAGGGGCTTAAGCTATTGAARTTGTCACAAGACCTTGACTAGGCAACAAGGAGAAGTCTTTAAAGTTCAAAATCCTGGAATAAATTACCTATAGGGACTGAGAAATCTGTCRCAGTAAAATTTTAGCAGTAAATTAAATTAATTTCTGAAACGTTCCTGTTTAGAGCAAACATTCTACATTGGAACAGAGGAATCAAGTACATTAGTTCCTAGCCTCGACTTCTCCATGAACTGAGGTTTTGTCATTAAAAAATAAAAGGCTATTTTCAACTCAAAAAGTAAATGCCATTTTTTAACTTGAGCMTTTGCTCTGTCTCAGTGATAATCTGTCATAATTGATGAGCAAAGGACAGTGACTTCTTACTAATCTGATTCTGATGAAATTTGATTTATTTAAAAATGGGACAGTTAAATGACTACCTCTCTTAAGGGGTACCAAATTCCTATGCTGCAGGAACAAGCCCATAGCTAGAAAAGTGTTTTATGTGCTACGTATGTTTTAAACTGAAGGGGGACAGAGCGCCTATTACCTGTCTTTGGGAAAACCTTCATAAAGTAAACACGGAATAKTCCTGAAATACTGTGCTCAGCTTTGGTTTCTGGTAGAATTTCTGAGGTTGCCTCATTTGTGGTGCTGCAGCTCTTGTGTGTGGCAGAGGCACTGGCTCATGACGGTCATTGTGTGTCAGGTCAGCCCCTAAACCCTCGCGTGTATCTGCCCTTGTACCTCCGTACTTTGTGTGTGTGTGCGTGCGTTTCATCAGCCACCGTGATGCTAGATGGGGAAAGCATTAGTCCTCCCAGTTTCAGTATCACATGCTCCTTTAACATCTTTACAGCTGGACATTTATAATGCTGCCTTCCCACCAGCTTCTTCAAACCACCAGACAAAATGTTTGGTAGAAATCTTAAGGAAAATTTACAGCATGTCAGGAGTAACCTGATACTTTTAGTTTCTTAATAGACTAGTGCCTGGTAATTATTGCTTGATGCTTTCTTGCATTGTATTACCTGTGGTATTAGTTTCTGATGGCTGATAGAAGACTTCAGGTAGTTTGTATTGGATACTCATGTTCTTAGCAGTCTAGTCACTGATCATAWGATGCTTGCGGTGTTCTGATTCACTAGGGATGTGTTTCAAATTGTACAGTAGGTGATGCACCTAGAGCCCACTGGTAAAGACAGTGCTTATGTAATGAAGGGCTCTTAGGAAAATAGGTTTTTCTTCCTGCAAAATTCACTTCAGTTATGGCATTCTTGTYATTCTTCCTGTTGTCTTATGCTTGCACTCATGTGAGTGGAAGGCCTCAGTAGAATGAGGCTGGCTRTTGAACTATTTCTCTCTTGCAAAGTATTTCAAGCATAGGTTTGGTGGCCATCAGGATGTGGTAAAAAGCAGGCAGTCTGTTTTTTGGCTTTGCTTTTGAGTACTTTGATTCCCCTAACTACTCTAGGAGAAGCAATTCTTCTGTTATCTCTAAATCATGGGATACAGGGCTTCCCAACATGGATAACACAATAAAGTAGCTGATAGACCTAGATTAGGATGTTCATATTCTTGTATGTTCCAAGTSTCACATATGCAACAGAGCTTTTGTAATTTTAACTTTTAGTGATAAGTAAATTAGATAAGATAGTAAAATATTATCTAATACTATCTTAGCACAGATGTCTTTGTGTATTCACATGCAGTTAAAGTTTATTCAACTGGTAGAGTCTCCTTTGTTTCTGAGGATGTTTATTAAAATACCTTAATATGATAAGGGTGATTACAGGGGATTTGTTTTGCTGCAGTAAAATAAAGCTAACACTCAGGCAGTGTATTTGCAGCATTCTTTTAGGGTAAAATTGTCTAGCTGAAACACACCCTTTCCACTTTATTTAGTATTCACTCAGTGGTTTCTGCTTAGCGTGGTGTGTGGTTAGAAACAGGTATACAAACGGAAATGAAAATGAGTCTCAAGAAACTTTTAACAGAAACTGCTGGAGGTTCAAGTGAATGGTGTAGCATACAGAGGCACCCTTGCAAAAAATCAGGGGTCATCTTATTGACTGCAGCCTTTGCAGAAAGGCACCGTAGCATTTGAAGCTTCCTTACACACAGCTACCCTTAGGAGGGGAGCTTTCCATGTAAGCGACCTTGTGGTCAGAGATGCAGAATACCTGGTGATAGTTCTCAACCTGAAACTATAAACTGGAGCCTTCTCTTACCTTGGGCTTGTTTTTACCATTTTCACTGTGTGGATTGTTGACCCTGCACGCGTTTTAAAAGCTGGTGATCTGTTAGTATGTGCACATTTTATACACATGCATCCAAGTTAGGCATGAATTGAACTGCCTTTCTGGTTAAGTGAGAGCTCTTAGATGGAAGCTCTGGCAGACTGAACTGTTTGGTAAAATGAGTGATATAGGCTACGTGTGCAGGTGTAGAATACTTCTCCTCTTCCTGGAGGTGCTGARAGAATGAAAAATGACAGATCCAGAACAGCTAAGTATCATGCTGCTGACCCAGCCTTCCTCTGCAATTGCCCCCRTTGCGAGAACGAGGTGTTTTGCCCGGGAGGCCCTGGTGCAGAGCACTGTGCTAGTCACCAGGCAGTTTGTGTCTCAAGGAGGTTCTTAAGAAATGAGTGACATTACGTGAGGACAGAAGCAAGGACCACACAAACTTTGACTCGTGCTGTGAAACTGGTGCATAGCATAAGTCAAGAGACAGCTCAGGGTCTTTTTCARTATTTGCCTATTCACCTGTCCTAACTTCCTTTTTTAAGTTAGAATAAGTTCTGTATTAAAATGATCAATAATTTTCTTATATTCCCTTCTGGAGACTGCTGGTCAGYATTTCAATCATTCAATTCTCTGACGAACTGTGATTTTTTTGTATGTCACTTCTTAAGAACCCTGACTCATCTGGTTTCCATTTCAACTGACAGTATGTTTCTCACATCTGCTTGGTGGATGGTGATAAGCAATTAATACATTGAATATTATAGCAAAGAACTGGTTTCTGGCTGCTGTCTTGTGGGAACATGCACTGGTTCAGACCAAAAAAATGGTTACTGATGGTGGGCCTTTAACTCTACTGATTCTCTGAGCAGAATCTAAACCAATATGCTGGTGTCTTAAAGCAGGCAGTGGAAAGTGCTTTATCGTTTTTGCACATAATCGCGTGCATACCTAAAAGCCTTTGACTTGCAAAGATGTGCCCACGGTTAGTAATAGAATATTTATAAGCTCTTCATTTTTGTCTTAGTTTAATCATTTGCTGAGCAGAACATTTAGTGTTTCTCAAGATTAGTGCCATATCATGTTCGTGGAGCTCAGTTAATACACGAAAAAAGAGGTCAGAAGGACCATTAAAATGTACGCAAATCTCTAAATCTGCCTGTTAATTTAAACCTGTCACTGTATTAAAAGAAGAGGCTGAGAATAACCCTGTAGAGATTTATTTGACAATAGCAGCACACAGGAAGCTTTTGGCTCACCCCATTCTGAAGGCAAATAGTTTGCCTTATTCTCCGAACAGTCTGCAGYGCTCTGTKTATCAGTCTTTATCAGTCTGAAACTACAGACAGAGCCGCTTTCCAAGCTAGTGAGAGCTTTGCTAAGTTTCTAAAGGAGCCAGCAAGAGATGCTAGTGCCACTGGCTCCGCTGCTGCCGCGCTGTTGGACCGGCAGATTGTGGGAACTCTCAGTGCTCTCTTCTGTCAGGTGCTTATATGTGATATTAGCACGGAAGTTTCAATTTGCCTTTAACTTTGAGTTAATATATACTGGGTCTATATATAGATATATTTTTAAATCTACTCTTCATGAAATAGAATCAACCTGTTTGCCAGATTGAACTACATTTAATGGAAAGAGAGAAGTTTCAAAGATTAGATGTGATGCAGATGTGATGTAAATTGAATGTGTAAAAGACCAATGCCCACGTCTGTGGAAGGCTTCTGAAGGAGGCCAGAATTTGCGCAGTTAGGCTGCAGTCTGGCCAGTGAGCTTAGAGCCCATCCCAGTGCACGTTGCCTTCCCTGCCCTAAGCTGATAGTGCGTGGKGAGCAGTAGGGCATGGATGTGGAGGAAGGGGAGGAGAGGGCTTTCAGGGAGAGTGTGGTGRGAAAGAAATAAAGAGCTGTTCTAGAGTACAGAATAGAAGAGAACAGACCTGGAGGAAATCGGGCTTGATCAGTTCTACTGAGATGTAATTTATTGTGGAAAAGAAAAGGCCTTGGCTCTGGGGCCTGCTCTTCACCTTTGCTACGATGCTTTATAAAGCCATGGAACTTGTTGCTCAGCTACTAACCTAGATTATGTTGTTCTGTTAGTGGGTGAAGTTTAATGTTCTTTTGCAGTACTGTACATTTTTTTTTCCATAGATACTGTTTCATACGCTGCAAATCTGTTTCACAAGCTGCTTGCATTTTGSCTTGTGCTTTGTTATGTATGTTATGTAGCTGTTGTTGCTGTTTCAAGTAACAGCTACATGTATGCTCCTACAGGACAATATATTTAATATTATTCAAAAAATAAAATATTCTCTTATCCTTGAATGGGTATCCAATTCTGCGTCAAACCGGCTAGGTTCTATCATCAGTCCTAYACAAAAATATCACAGAATCACAGAATCTTTAGGATTGGAAGGGACCTCTGGAGATCATCTAGTCCAATCCCCTTGCTCCAGCAGGGACCCCTAGAGCACGTGGCGCAGGGTGGCATCCAGGCGGGTTTGKAAGATCTCCAGGGAAGGAGACCCCAAAACCTCTTTGGGCAGCCTGTTCCAGGCAGAAACTTGCTCTTAACGGTGTTTGTTACACAAATCTGAACTTGTAAACATTGTGGCATGTTTGATACCCTTGGTCTTCTCCAAAACAGATGGAAAAGCAGTTTGAAAGCCTGTTTCCTGTAGGGAACTGCTTAAGAACATGTACACTAGGACTTTTGGGTCTGCCTTGAGAGTGTACATAGGTTAGCGTCTGAGCACTTCCAGCTAGGTGATAAGCATGTTGCATTCGTACCTGTGCACAGAATCTAACCTGTATGTATTTTGTTTGGCAAAATGTACGTCAACTGAGCAAAAATTTCACGTGCATTCAARAATATCTCCATTCTGTTTAAGTTCAGTCATATCACTGATTGACTTATCTGGATCAATATGCTAATTCTTTTGTGCTTTCACTTTGTTTTAAAGGATATCGTGATCTCCCTAAAGTTAGGCATTTATTTCAGTGCTTTGCTAGGCTGCAATGGGTATGCATATTTATCTCTGAGTACGTTCGGTGTTTGCAGCTTTTTTTCCTTGTTTTTCTTTTTTTTTTTTTGGTAAGAGTCTTCTAAATCCTTTTAATGAAATATAATGTTTAAAAAAATGGTATTCAGAAAAATGAGGTACTTCCTACTTTCTTAAAGACAACATAGGTGAACAGGCTTGTTTAAAATTAGGATGCTGAAAAGACCTCTTGCATGCAGTTTGCCAAGTTTTGGTAAGATGCTGATAAGAATACTCTGCCTGCTTTTTTTCAGATTTAGAAGGAAATGCCCGTCAAAACAACCAGCTGCTAAAGATAATTCTGACCATGCATCAATTTATCATCTCCTCTGCGGACATGCTCCAGAAGCTCATTGATCTATATCCTTTCTAATATTCATCTGCTGTTGAGGTGAAACATTTACAATAGTAAATGTATGGATACACTGCTGTGCTGTTAGTAAAACAAAATACTGATTTTTACCTTTTTTTGCTTATGATACCCAGACACAAAGTGAAACTCCAAATCAGATTTTAAGTAGCATAATTCACCTTTCTTTGGCTATAAAATAAACATCTAACAGATGTTAGATTAACTGAGGTACCTCAGTGAATGTGGGTCTAAATTTCAGATTCTCTCTCTCTCTCTCTCTCTCTCTCTCTCTCTCTCTCTCTCTCCAAATAGAAGAGCAAGTAATTTTTGAAAATATCCCAAGTCTGATTGTATCACTTGGAGATGTAACATTTTCACAAATACCATTTTTTCAGACAATTCAAAATTACAGTTTGCACAGAAGAAAATTAATATATCTCTTAACTATAAAGTATATCTTCTTGATTTGTTRCTATTTTGAAGTCCCTGCCTGGATTCGTATGTGTGTTTGCTGCTCATTAGATTTTCACAGCAGCTATCAAGATTATCTGTGCAGTATCAGTCTGTCTCATTTAGAAGTTTTTAGTTGTGAATTTCCTGACTCACTAGCTTTATAGAACGTTTATTCCTAAGTAGGTGAGYACAATGCACTTAGGAAGCAGACTTAGTATTCTAAGAATCTCCAGTCAGTTTTGGTTTGATTTATTTTAGCTAATGATTCTTCTGAGCTCTGGATCTTGTGGAGTTAAAGGCATCATCTTTTACRACAGAGATTTGTTGTAACGTTAGATTCTTACCATTCTGATGCTTCACTAACCACAATGTGGAGTAAACTACCARTGTGGTATTGTGTTGTGTTAAATTTAGTTAATAAATGTTGTGTTAATAATTTTTTTAATTATTTTTGAAAATGGAAGAAAGCAATTGCTAATTGCCCRCCTGTTTCTGGGAAGTAACACTTTCTATGCTCAGAGAAGGAATTCGAACTTTTCCCAAACCAGATTTGCATATTTTSCATGCTCGGATTTTGACTTTGCATGTATCTCCCTGCAGAATCAGTGAAAAGTAAAGAATGAATTAAATAATCTGGGCTCTTTAGTTTAAAACAAAASAAAAATAGAAAATACCCCTGTTTTGCTATTTTCCATCCTGAAATTACTTCAGTGTATTTAGATGTTTTGATGATTTGAACACCATCTAACTGAGCTTAGCGAAAAAAGGCATTTCAGATTTTCTTCTTTACTGTTGTATCTAACTGGTTATATTTAAACAAAAATAGCATCCATTTTAGAAAAAAGCATGAGTGAATCATAATTAAGTAAAGGATATCTTTTTAYAAAAAATAATTTTTCAATCAACTTAAACATTACTTCATATGAGTGCASGAGTTTTATAATAAACTGTGAAGCAAGTTTCAAAGAAGCACGTGTAGAAAGGTTTGTATCATATGTTACATTCACGACTCAGCACTGGAGCAGCTATGTCTGTACAAAGTATTACAGCTTTCCTGTTTACAGCACATTTCTTAGTGTGCACATTGTGTTTTGTATAAAACCTTAATCTGATTTAAAATGACATTGGTGATATGATTCCTACTGATTATGGGTAGCAACATATAAAGCACATTATATTTCTTATCATATACAATGGCTGTGATTTTCCTTAACCTTTTTTCTCCTACATATTTTAACGCTTTAGAAAAGAAATCTTCTATGCTATGTATAAAGATATGTTATTTTGTGAGGTAAGAATGTATTTTGCTGGCTTATTATTAGATTGTAGCTGTTCATGTACTGTAAGAATACTTTTGCTTATCTTAAGCTGGCACTAAATGGAGAAACAGTTGCACTCCTACAGTTTTTCAAGGTTTGCTTAAGCAGCTTGAAACAAAAATGCTCGCATGGCCTATACAGATCCATGGAAGTGAGTGCAAGAATGAATTGGATCATAATTTTGAACTGATTCTCTATGAATCTGCCGTAAACCTCTGTGAAAACTGACAGTGCTCAGGAAGAGTTATCATGGTGTCTAATGTTAGGCRTGTGTCTACTGCAGGCCTGTTTTTATAAACAAGTAGATGGGGGATATTGCTGCTATTTTTGTATTAGGCAGAACTGTTGTATTCAATAGGTGATTCTCCTTAGTCTTAGATCCCTTGCAGTCATCGTGGGTCATRCTTTTTCTTTGAATTAATTGTAATGCAAAGTTCAATGTCTTGGYTTAGAGAAAATGCGAGTTGATTTGGCTGTGCTATCAAATGAGCATATAATATATTCCCTACTTTATGTAAAGGRTATAAATATTAACAGCTAGCAAGAATGGACTTTTTTCCTCTTTTTATTTTTTATTTTTTATTTTATTTTTATTTTTATTTCTAAATGGTAATTATTCTGTTTTCTCAAGGTTATTGGCTAGATCAGAATGCTTGGGTGTTGTGTGTGATCTGAGAACATTTGTGCTTGCAAGCAGCATTCGTAAATACTTAGGAATGTGCATTTCCATAACAAGCCAAGATTTTCGCATTAGTTGGTCATAAGTCACGCTGGGAAATGGAATTTTTTTATGATTGAAACAGTTTAAATGCCTGGAATACAAAAGTGTACTCAGAAAATATTTTGTTTGTATAAGTGAAAAAAATTGCCTGTAAACTATTAAATATATTTATATATTTAATATGTAACCTTTTATCCAGTTAATTGATTAAAATCTTTTTGTTGTAGTGCACTGGCCTAATTTTAGCCAAATAATTTCAAGCTTTACATARGTATGTAAAGTGGTYRTAGAATTTGGCCAAATTCTACAAGCTCGTAAGAAAGAAAAAAAATCCACATATAGTGTAAAATCAGATGTACTGACACTAACTTTGTTGCAAACATACATGCTCAATAGTTTTACACAGCATTAAACCARATTGTTTCTCATTAGTTTTTCTAATTTTAATCTTGAATTTTTGATTTCTGATAAAAGAAAGTAGTGARAACACTTWATAGCAAGATTTATTCCCTGAAGTTTATCAAGAAGAAAAAGAAACCATAAAGAGGAAAAAAAAGTCTACATCTCAGTCATACTGATGCACAATATTTTTCCTCCTTTGGGTTTTTTTTTTTTTTCTTCCCGTATTTTTCAATTTCCAATAGGTATTGGATTACAGAGTTCTGGGTTATGTTCAAAATGGACTCCAAACTGAACAAAACTATGGAGGAATTTCAAGAACTGGTAAAAGCCAATGGTGAGGAGTCACATTGTCATCTAATTGACACAACTCAAATGTGAGTGTTCAAGTTTCAGTATGCTTGTAAAACAAACTTTTGCTATCAAGTTTCCTTTTTTTCAAGTATTACGTTTCTCTAGCATGGCAGGATAATGGTACTATAGCAGGATAGTTTCAGTCAACTGCAAGATAAAAGTTCTGTGTTAACYTATCCTTCCAAGAGTTCAGAGGTGCATACTGATGAACTATATGTTATGTAARGAAAGAGAATGACTTTTAAGAATGGCTTAGGTTGAATTTAACTGCCCTGTAGACTCTGTGGTGATTCTCTGTGCTAGATAAATTTTACTTTATTCTGGGAATTCAGAAAATGTATAAAGAATGAAAGATTTTGAGAGATTACCTGAAGTCAATGAGAGAGGAACATGCATTTTAATCAGGTAAAACACAAGATAAAAAAAATTTTTTGCATTTTTAAAGTCACAGGGCAGTGAGTACGTAGAGTTTATTTCACTATCAAATTCTTGATATTTGATTTTAGTTGCGAAATGATATGTCATGTACAAATAATTCCCACAGCTATACTTCACATAATTTTCCCGTGGCAAGTGAGCCATCCTTTTAAAATAGGAGTAAGATAGCACTGTGGAGCTGTCCAACAGTGTAAATTCACACCTTAGTCAGAAATGCATGGGCAAAGCAGAACAGAATTTGACATTCATTCTGTATCTGGCTGTGAAAAGAGGATATTTAGACTTCAAAAACCTCATTACACCATAGTCAAATAGCATAGCAGATCATCTTGTATTCAGAGGCAGGTCAATGAAATCTRTTGAGAACTGAGAAAATGAAGAGCACTGGAATATATTCAGTGGAGAGAGAAAATTAGAGACAGCAATTCTGATAGAGATMTTGTATTATTTAGTAACATAGTTGTACTGGATTTTCATGTTACATTAAGACAATGTCGTACTTTTGTCATGTAATCCTTAATGAGTGGAAAGAACTTGTTTTTTAGAAATTCAAATAATTCCATTTTCATTGCCATAGTGTGAAAAGAGTGTTACTGTGTTTTCTGTGTTTGCTCTTCAGAAGATAACTCAGTGTTGTTTTCAAACTTGTCTAAAAGAAATTCCAGGGATTGGTCTAGAAAGCTAACACAGCGTGTAAAGACCAACACCAGCAAGAAAAGGAAAGTCTCTCTTCTTTTTGATCACCTTGAGCCAGAGGAGCTCTCAGACCACCTTACCTATCTTGAATTCAAGTCTTTCAGAAGAATATCAGTAAGTGAATCATTTATTTTTTTAAACAAAGGTGGGAGCTGGTAGAAAAGATGGAAGAGGGCTGGAATTACCAGCAGTGCAAGTGACTGGACACTGCCAAAAGGACTGTGGTGGTGGAAACTTGGAGAGTGAGGCCAGTTACGGAATCCACTGGAGAAGCTGTTACCTGTGTATCAGCTGGTGTGAGTAAATGAGGTGCACGAAGGCCTGACCCAGGGGTGGAGCAGAACTGTCTCCGCTCGCCTCCCRCCTGAGTGTCTGAGCTCTCGTGGCTCCCACCTCCTCTGCGTACTGAGAACATCCGTGGTCTGTGCTGTCCCCCCATGCCGTAGGCAGCTGCTGTTGAGCATGCTGGTTGGCATGAGCCAAAATATTACCGGGGAGCATACTAACCTCTAAATGTATGGACACATACATACCGCTGTACCATTCTGTATCCAGCCTTTTGTGCTTTACTAKTGCTGAAATTGCCAATGTTACGTATTCTTGGTACATACGAAAKTTGGTGCAGTCATCTCTGCCCAGGCAGTGACCACTTTAAATGATGATGGAAGAGAGTTGAAGCAGAGTCAGTTGGAAAGAAGCGGAGCAAAAAAAATTGATCCTCTTCCAAATAATCTGTTTTTATTTTAACAAGTAGTGTAATTGTGTGTAAAGAAAAAAGGGTTTGGAATAGAAAAACACTTGGAGTCACCAAGTGAGACACCATTGAGTCTTTACTGGTAATGACAGGTGAAGTGTTTTGTTAGAAGACTTTTCAAGCACACGAACAGTTCTCGTGGGGTTGTCTCTTTTGTTTTGCTTCGTTTGYTTTGTTTTCACAGCTTCATTGGTTATCTGATAAAATACTAACTTCCCTGTGCACCTTGGCCTTGTTTACATCTGTACAGACAATGTAAACGTTACTACTGTTCAAGCTTGTAAAATTACTACTATTSAAGCTTGGTACAGCTTGCATGTGAAACCAAAGAGAGAACTCTAGAGACTAAGACAGTGGTCAAGTCAGTGCAATTGTGAGAGCAAGTAGAAGATAAAAATCTAGAATAGAAAGATGAAATCTTGCAGGAAGGAGACAGATTGCAAAAGATCTCAGAGTTGTGTGTAGTTGTACAGTTGTACTTCATACTAAGCTGAAGGTGCATGGCTCTTCATATATTGTGTGATCCGAGAGCTGTAGAAMCAAAGTCAAGCACAGGCAGCTACCCGTAGGCAGTAATGATCCGTAAAGCTTATGTAACGCTGAGCGCTCTCAAAGCCGTCTGTGGGCACGGAGTCATTAGTGACTAATGAGCCTAGCAAGTATGAGGCACAGTCACAGGCTGTTTTGTCAGAGCTCCACCGCTGCGGAACATGGTCCCCACATATATTTTGTTTATAAATTGAAATTAAAATGTTAGTTTACTGAAAGCCTGGATTGCAAAATGTTTTTATTCCTAAGTAGCTTTATTCATTGAAAATTTGTGCACTGTCTTCATGAACTGATAAGCCAYAGAATCCTGCTTTTATTAGGCAGCATATACTGGGAAAAGGGCATGTAAATGAGAGGCTGCTGTCAGTAACTGCAATAACTACACATGTGGTCAGGTATTTTTAATACCCTAACCCTATGCAGCACCTAGCAAAATCTTCCACAGGACAYCACGTACCTGGCAGCAAGGCGATTCTTCAAATACCTGTTTTTCTTCACCGTGTCTGCTGCTAACAGTCATGTTAGAGCTAACCTTGTTAATAAATTATTGCATCAAAATTACTTGGAATTTTTGAGCAGTATATTAGAAATGATTTTGTTCCTCATTTAGAARAAGAAATATCCTTTCTTAAGGAAAGAGCTGCTGGGAACAAAATACAGGGTAATCAAACTGATTCATAGTTACGCTGAAGCTGCTATGAAGACAATAATTAGATAGCTAGATACTGAAAAAAAATATCTATCTGTAAAGAGTAGTTTGTTAAATTTTAAGATCTAGCCAAATCTGGCATTGGTTCAAAATTCAAATAGTTATAAGTACCATGTAATCTGAGTGACAGCACTACTTATTACAGTTAATATTTCATCCATTTTAATTTAATAAGAAATATGTGCTGTCATCTTTGTTTTTTAAAGTATTAATACTTCTTATTRAATGGGTGGGAAAGGAAGTTAAAAACAGAGTAGAATGAGCAAGAAACAAACAACAGCTTTACAACTTCCAGCCTTTCCTTAAGGATCCATGTAATCCAGCATATTCTTGTGGCCTGAAGAAAGGAAGATAGCTGTGGCTATATTTTTGGTGTGATGTTGTTAGTGATATTAGTTATTAGTTACAATAAAGAAGGTACAGCTCATGTCATACTTTCTTCAAGAATGATTCAAATTCTTTGGTATTCTTGTTAACAGAAAGAGAATAGATAAACATTTTATCAACAGAAACAAATGCTTCTCTTGACTACAATGGGAGAATGGCTTCAAAAAGAAAGATAAYTATTCTTCATGGATGGCTATAAATACAGGTGTCCACTGAACAATTTTAGATCACCGATTAAATAAGTAAATCTCACAATAGTAAAAGGTTCTGTAAACCTCATTCTTAATGGGCTTATATCAGTTTTAGGTTTATCTAATTGAACTAGTTTCTTTCTCTTTGTGTGTGTGTGTGTGTGTGTGTGTGTGTTTGAGCTAAGTCAGTGTGCCCTAGATACATAGATGAAAGGTTTAACTTTCTTAAGTTATTACTAGTTATTAGATTACACTGCAAGCTGAGTTTTAGCTTTCCCTGTAGAAGCCTAGAAACCTAGATTTAATGAATCTGTGCAGCCGGTGTGGYTGGGAGAGACYCMAAAGACCCAAATCTGCTCATCCTAWGGTTTATAAGAGCCAAGACTCCTGAGATATAAGACCTCAGTCAGTTTCAGTTTCACTGACTCTTCCAAATTACTCACATTTGTATCCCTAACCTTGTTTCCTTACTGTGTGCCACAAAGGCCTAGGGTGATTCGGTAACCAGCACACTCGCTCTTTCCTTCAGTTTGCTAGTTGTTCAGTGTAGAGTAGGTGCAGCATTTGTCATCTTCTCTAACATAAACAAAGCTTYTGAAGCCAGAATTTCTTGTAAGAGGTTGGCATGAGCCCCTTTCTGGCTTTCTCTTACGTAGCATGAATAAATTRGCTGTTCTTTTTACTCTTTGAATCAAAGAGCTTACCTTGAGCTACTGTGACAGTTGTCGGATATTATCATTACATATTTTTTTGCCTGGGATGAATTCTATCCCAATCTGTAATTCTCTAATCACTATTTGGTGATTAGTTTTCCAGTGTGGATTTGTATTCGATGAAGGGGATGGGTGTCTCTAGAAGGCAACTGCTGCTGTTAATTTTAGCTTGCATTAATTTGTTTTCTTGGCAGTGATTGCTATCCCGTGACTGTAGGCAGTCAAGGTAACAGGGACAGTCTACAGTCAGGAAAGCCGGAGCATGTCCTTGCTAAGCAAGCTGGGTGTGTCTTTGTCTTTTATGGACAGATTTGTTTCTAGAATTTTGCCCTGTGAATACATATTTCTAAAGAATTCAGTTTTGCCCCTTCTGAAAGCCTTTGGCTGTGAGAGGTGTCTTTCAAAGTCATTTTTTCTTTCTAAAGTTAGAACTCTTTTAATAAAACAAAGGAAACGTAGTATTCCTATAAGTTTTACTGTCTTCAAAGAATAACAAAAAAAAATGGGCACACTGTAAGTAGAGAAATSTCAAATATTTGTTTGTAACTGTAATGTACTTGATGCAAGTAYAATGCACATAAAAATTATGGAGAAAAAGGGTTTTCAGCTAATTCCATTAGYGTTGCTCTAAGCTGAGCAAAGCTTTGACAAAGGAGAGATTTCAGTCTGATATTTAAGGTAAGAATATATCTACTGCACAGTATTTCCTTTGAAAAGCAGACTTGTATCTGCACATGTATAATGGGGTGTATAAAACTGAGGATGAATTTTCATTTGTCCTTTTTTGAAAGTTCTCAGATTATCAGAACTACATTGTGAATAGCTGTGTGAAAGAGAATCCAACAATGGAGAGGTCCATTGCTCTCTGCAATAGTATCTCGCAGTGGGTACAGCTAATGGTTCTCAGCAAACCAACACCACAGCTCCGGGCCGAAGTGTTCATCAAATTCATTCACGTTGCACAGGTCAGTTTRATTTTGACATGCTCATTCTTTATCTTGCTCTGACATGGCTGGTTCATTGCCCTTCCCTCAAAACTGTTGTTGAGCCAGCTATGATAGAGGAGTTGGCAGCGGTCTTCTGGTTTCACAYATACAGTACGTGTATTTATGTGTGCAGCAGAGGTATACCAAGTATTCACATGTTATAATATCCTCAATGGCACCATCACTTTCTCATGATATCTGTTTGAGAGGCCCATTCTTCCCAAATTCTAGACTTGCTTTTGAATCAACTGTTGAGGTTATCACAGCTGTACTGCCTGCATCTCTTTTCTATAGCACAAGGCACTAGCATGCATTTGGCCATAAGGGGAAGTATTTTCACCAGGTATCTCTAAATGGACAGAAACAAAATTGTGTTCCTATACTAGTCTTTGTTCACTAATTCATCTGCAGTAATAGTGAAGAGAATAGACAGTGTTTACATGTTACAGTAGACAGTGGGAAGAAAAAGAGGAAGTAYTGAGGATCCTTTGAAGACTTGATAACTTCATTATCAAAATTAGTGAAATCCAATCTGTTGTAGAATAAATCTCATAAGACTTAGATCCAGGATAATAAAGAAAATGTAGAATTTGAATATACCTACTGAAATATTGGTTGTTTGTATGTCAACACAGAAACTCCACCAGTTGCAGAATTTCAATACGTTAATGGCAGTGATAGGAGGTCTCTGTCACAGTTCCATTTCCAGACTCAAGGAAACGAGCTCTTATRTTCCCCATGATGTAATTAAGGTTGGTATTGCTTTTCAAAGTTTTGCAAAAAAGGTAACATTTATTTTCTTTTCCCATATTCAGTTGGATGCAAAACAAGCCTATTTCATTAGGTGAGATGGAAAGGAAACCTTCCTCATATGYTGTTTTTAGACTCTGCCATCTCATGTCTGCAACCCCGGTCACTCTTAAACATACACTTGCTCCTTACTTCAATTTTGTATAGCTTCTCTAAAGTTACCTTTTTAACACTCAGATATGACAAGCTACGTTTTTCTTTACACAAAATAGTACATGGTAGTATTCAAACACTGAAGCAGATAATTTGTTCTTAGAGAATTTTAGAATAAAAATTCGTATAGCCTATGGCAGCACTGACCACCTTGTATCTATGAAATGCTACCATGGACATCTGCATATATGTTTTGTTCAGATGCCAGCTACTAAAACTATGAAGATMAGCATATTTTTAGCAACGAATTGGCTTTGATCACTCATTGCTGAGAAACTAATATATTTTATTAGTGAATTTTGTGCRGGTCTAGGAAATAGTAACCTTACTGGGAGTCTGTTTCATAAAGGGGTTTGATCCACCTGTTTGCATCATAATCTGTTTAAACAGCKTTAGTGGACGGTGGACTTGGAGTATGAACTGGAGTTATGACCTCCCTTTATTTTACTCAGTTCTTTTGTAACGTTTAACTTGCTCCTGACAATGATTAGGAATACCCGTTTTTCTTGCATAAGGTCTTCTCATCAAAGTTAAATTGTAATTCCCTGATTTACCACTGCTGCAATTACAACTCTCAAGATTTATAAAGCCTGTTTAGCAAGCTTATTTTAAAAGCACCTTAACTGTCAGGTTTTGTWCTTGCAAGGAGTGGACTACATATATGTCCATCATCTGAATAGCATTTTGCACCAAGAAATTTTTAAAAAGTGTTAATAGAAAGCAGGTGAATGTTGGGAATTATTTACTTGATAACATACTTTAAAATTTAAGCAAAAATACTGGTTTGTTGGAGGACGGGATTAGACAGGCACTTCCACTTGAAAACATTGGTGCACTGGCTTCTATATTAAAAGTCAACTCTGAACTGTGTTCTTTTTTTTAAGAAAGAGGAATCTACACTGCTTGACTGAAGATTCATTTATAACTGGCCTTTATATGCAGTACAATATATTGATTCTTTATCCTTTTCCAAGAGGTAAAAAAAAAAAAAATCTTAAAAACCCAAATGTGCCACTATTTTGGTCATTCTGTCATGYACACATGGTACAGCATAAGGTTTTTGTGCCAAGAAGACTTTTAGGTGGCAATTTCAGCTGATGACCAAGAAGCCAGAGAAGCACAGTCCATGTTTTTAAGTTGAAGATGAAGGTCAGGACTTGACTGATAACTTACGAATTCTCTTTCAACCATATCAGCAAACACATTCTCTTATTTGTGAGGGTACTCTTTCTTTTCATTGACTAACTAGGGAATCTAGGCATTTCAATGCCTCTGAAAAGAGGCATTTCRGATTTGGTACCTAAGCTAGATAGTTAAATTAAGTGATATGAGTACCAAGATTTCACCTGAAGCCTAGCAATTTAAATGATTATTTTTTGAATCTTTGGGAGTAAGCCTCTTAACAATAAAATGACAAATTCTTGTAACGTAAGACCGGAAAGTTTATGACTAATTTTGCTGCTTTGTTTTATTTTTAGGTGTTCAATGAAATGACAGAACTGCTGTCGTCTTACAGAAACTACGACAGTTATCGCCGTGCCTATAATGAGTGTACTAGCTTTAAGATTCCAATCCTCGGTGTCCACCTGAAAGACCTGATATCACTTTATGAGGCCATGCCGGACTACTTAGAGGACAAAAAAGTCAACATATACAAGCTTTACTCTCTCTACAACCACATAAATGAGCTGATACAGCTCCAGGAAATACCTCTTCCCCTGGAGGCTAATATGGACCTTGTTCATTTGCTTACAGTAAGTCTGTTAGACAAAATACCCCAATTCTTTAAATGATATTTTGTACCTCTCAAGTAGTCAATGCCATYATTCCTAAATGCACAATGTCTTAATGTTTCCTTTTCTAAGGAAATGGACAACTTTCTTCTAAAGTTACACTGATTTACTTGGCAACAAGGGTAGAGGTGCCTTTTCCACAGATTGCTTCCAATTATTTCTATAAAAAGCAAARGGAACATTTATTCTTGCTTCACTACAGTAGCAAACATTCTTTCTGCATTTTCCCCAAGAAAGAAATATCTACTGCTTAAGCCTAAATGGGGAGAAAGCCAGAATGCTTGCGTAGATGAAGTACACATTGAGGACGGGAGACTGCATACAAATCTGTCACATGWTGACCATAAAAATCCTTGCAGAAGAGTTTAGTCGCTTAGGATGTGTTGGGTTAAAGGTAMTCCATTCCTAACCATCTGATGTAATACAAAAAATACACTGTATTTAACTGATTTTTAGGTTTTCAGTAGTAGCTGCCTAGTGCTAACATAAAATTAGTACTGCCTAGCATGTAAGTTGCAAGAACAGTGTCAACTTCTAGTAAGTTAAAATATTGCTATGTTCKGATCTTGTTTCTCGCTCTCTTGTTTGGACTTAATAAGTAGCTCAGACTAGAAGAGATTCCACTTTCTGATTACAGGCTTCATTTCAGCAAAGAACTAATAATTAACATGAATCAAACGAGTTATTTTCTTTTTTGTTTCCAAGAACACATACTAATTGCAAAGACATACGCATAAGCAAAGATGTAATGAGCAAATTTTCTATTTTTTTTTTGTTGAATTCCTTTATTTATCCAGGTGTAATGATTCTCTCAATATAACTGGTTAGGACTGCTTAAGTTTCTCTCTAAAGATAAGACCACCTTTTATTTTTATCAAACGTTGCATATGGCCACAGCTGGCTTGGATGAATCTGAGAAGGTTAGAAAGGTTTTCTGTGAGTTAGGGTTGGTGGGCATTTTCATTAGAACTGTGGTTCTGAGTGTAGCTGCACCATGGAGCACTGCAATATCATGGGAGCAGTGTTTGTCCCAGGCTACTTATTAACAGACTGCTAGTTAAATGCCTGCAGTTACTTGCTGTGTTAATGATTGTAGCTATATAATGGTATGGGTTTGCAGATAATGGCCACTAGAAACTGGAATGGAGACTAGAATTCAGAAATACACTCATTTCAAGTCATGATCAACACCTATTGTAGCTAAAGTGCTTTTTCTTTTTTTCTGTGTTATAGGCTAACTTAATAATTAGTCCACCAAAATATTAACATATGCCAGGAACAAATAAGTGTCACTGACTGTTTTGGGATTAAGCTAATGTTGTGTTTATTTTCAGTTGTCCCTTGATCTTTATTATACAGAAGATGAAATCTATGAGCTCTCATATGCGCGAGAACCAAGAAGTCACCGAGCTGCGGTAAGGGCCTTTCCARAGTCTTGGCAGAAAGACCTTTTTTTAATGAGTAACTTAAATAGAATCCTTTGCATTCATTTTATTTAATACATACTAAATTGAAAGCATTTAACAGACTGAGCAAAATCTATGAAAGCGTATATTGATTGATGAAGCCTAAGCTAGAGTACCTGTGAGATTTGACATCATGTCAGCTTTTATAATAGAAACATAAATCCTTTTTTAGTTAAACAAACCAGATATCAAGATCATTCTTCATAATCGATATTGATTTTTTTTAATGAAGAATTCTTCCATGATTCAAGCATTCAAATCCATGAGTGTTTTAATAAATATGGAAAAGACAGCAGCTTATTTTGCAAAGAAATTAATAAAAAATATAGAATGAAGCACTATGACAGCAGAAAAGTAATTATGCTGTTCTTCATACAGTGACTGAAATAGTTCAGAATGAAATTAGAAACTGGCGAAATTATCATGATTTATGGTCAGTTATTTCTTGGAGTGAAATATTTCACTGATCAATGGCAATTGAGAAAATCTGGTAAAGATATTAAGTATATTAAATAGTTATGTTCTAAGATATATCTGGGAATATAAAATTAGATATCATTAGATAATCATTAGAAAATAAAATTGGATAGAAAAAGCGTGGAAATTATTCAGTTAGTCCATGACATGAGTAATATGACAGGGTGCCAGAGGTGCAATACAGATGGTGGAAGAGACTTAATTTTTTTTAAAAGRAATGAAGGAGGAGAAAAACAATGATGACAAAACCAGGGAATTTACAGGGAATTGTGAGTGGACTGTAGTGATTTAAGAGAAGCTCTCTCTTTTGGACTCTTCAAGGAAGAGCTTCCTCTGCAGGACCAATATGGCAATTACCAGAGGCATGATGTGGGGTGAGAGGCAATTTCTGCAATCCTGTGTCAAAGTGTCTAGTGTAGCAAATGAAAGAAGCACAACACTGCAACTACTTACACRTGGTACTAATGAAGCTCCATATTATTTATTTTAGCCTTTGACACCTTCCAAGCCACCAGTCGTTGCAGACTGGGCCTCAGGGGTTTCCCCAAAACCTGATCCAAAAACCATCAGCAAGCACGTTCAGAGAATGGTGGATGTAAGTATGGCAGCCTTGGCCGCTCTGCATGGCGCACAGGGAGCAGGGAAGGAGCAGGAGGCACGTTCAGAGCTGTGCCGAGCTGCGTGCTTGTGCCCTCAAGCAGAGAAAGCGGTCGGGAAGATTGCTGCGCTGTTCRGTAAACACCGAGGGAAAGCGGGAGAGGGAACCGCCACATGTTATGGAGGACTGAAGTTACTCAGTATGAAGTCATTGTAAACCATTCTATTTTATCTTACCCAGTCTGTCTTCAAAAACTACGACCATGATCAGGATGGGTACATTTCTCAGGAAGAATTTGAGAAGATTGCAGCCAGCTTTCCATTCTCATTTTGTGTAATGGCTAAGGACTGGTGAGTGAGTGTGTGTTAAAACCTTTTTAAGCCAGTTCTGCACATGAACGTTGTAGCATCTGTATTTGGTGGTGCTGGCTTTCCATTACTTATTTCTATAAGTAGTATGATAAAATCATCCTCTTTTCTCCCGGGAATAGAAGCATTTATAACCCCCTTCCACTTCCAAACATGTTGTAAATGACATCTTTATGAGCTTACAGGACTGTTTATTGAGTGGACACATGAGGGAAAAACAGACTTGTTAAAAAATATTTCTTTTTCTACTAATATTCAGTATATGTAATATTCAGTATAAAAGCAGGATAGACAGCTTCTAAGATGAATCCATTTCTCAAAAATATATACAGGGAATGGTCAAAGGTATGCTTTGACCAGATGAACATTTTTATTAACACTTTTATTAATATGGAAAAATAAAACGGTGATTGGAGGCTTCCATGCCTTCAGAAGGTTAAGTATCCAAATTCAGGCAAAATTACAGTTTGACTACTAGAAGGTAGTTTTGAGGTTGCATTTCATATGCAGGTAGTTTATTTATCCTTCTAAGCTGCATTTTAATTTGGAGATAAACAACTCTAGGCTGTGGGAACAGTTGTCAAGATAGCTGCCATTGCTGTAGTTTTTGGCCAGTCACAGTATGGCCATTATGAATTGTGAAGGAAAGGTATGTTTAATTCTCCTTAAAGTTTAAAGAGTGAAAGAACAAATAAACACTTTTCTTGTTTATTTGCAGGGAAGGCCTGATTAGCAGGGATGAAATAACAGCATACTTTATGCGGGCTAGYTCCATCTACTCCAAATTAGGACTCGGCTTTGCTCACAACTTCCAAGAGACCACTTACTTACGGCCTACTTTCTGTGACAACTGTGCTGGATTTGTAAGCTCACTTTTTAGTAAATTATGTCAACATCTTATGTGGAGGTTGTGGAGGTACACAGCACTATCTTAATCCATATTCTTTGTTCGTTTGCATTTCAGCTGTGGGGAGTCATTAAACAAGGATATAGATGCAAAGGTAAAATAATTTATCCTTTGTTAATTTTAATCTATAATCAATGAAGAATGGCAAAAAAGGGGAAAAAAAAGAGAAAGATCAATCCCTAAGATGCACTGCTTTACCTATGTGCCTGTTTAATCTGACCTCTCTGGGAGTAGAAAGTTATGATGGTAAGAGTAAGGTGACCCACCGGACTCCAGGACTAAAGCAAAGCCAAAGGAACTCAGAACTGAACGTTTTGCAAATCTTCACTGAATGTGAGAGCTGATGTTAGATATTACAACCAAGTCACTAAATGATGGAAATTCTGTTTGCAGACTGTGGGATGAACTGTCACAAGCAATGCAGAGACCTGGTTGTCATAGAGTGCAAGAGAAGACCCAAAACTTCAGTTACAGAGAGCAGCCCCACATCAGCCCCACATCTTGCTGCGAGCCTCTGCCCAATAGGGATCAAAGAGCAGTTCCATGGTAAGGAAAGACACCTTAGAAAGATCATATAATAGTTCTGCTATATAAGAAAGATATAATAGTTCTGCTCCCTTTTGTTTTAAAGCTGAGTGAGTGGGAAAAGAGGCGTTGCAAGAGACATCACACTGAAAAACCTCCTGTGATATTAATCCTAAAATGAATGTAAAAATCAATCAATGTTAAATCTTGCCCTATTTATTTTTTAAAATCATGTTTAATTATTATACCTCATACTTATTTCTCCCTTCCTAGGATAAGATTTTGACCCAATTTGCTATGTCTGTTCTGTAGGACAGGAAGAAGGACCCTTCACATTTCCAAATGGAGAAGCAGTGGAACACAGTGAAGGCAGCAAGGACCGAACCATTATGCTCATGGGTTCCTCAGCTCAGAAAATCTCAGTGAGACTGAAACCAGCTGTGGTTCATAAGGGGACTCAGACTGATCCCGGACACGCTGCCAGAATGCCAGAAAATATTTACCTCCATCCTGCCACACAGTCTCCTTTTCTAAGCCCGGTTCTAAATCGCAGAAAGGCGTATGTTAAATGGGAAAACAAGGACTCTAGCCGGAAAACGAAGGAGCATCACAGCTGTAAACCCTCATACCAGGAGCTTGAGCAGGTAGGCAGAAATTAAATAAATTCTAAGCTACCCAGCACTACTGTAACGTGGCAAAAGGAGAGGGTGAAGTTTTCCAGTGTTTCCAGGGTTGCCAATTGGCCTGCAGGGAGGAGGGGGGAGAGGGCTCAGCTGCTATTGGACCTGTCTGACTCAAGAGCCCCTCATTTGTGTGCAGGGGGAAGTCCATATCCACCTACCTGTATATTTGTATTACCTGCACATCACACTGGAAAAACAATCCAAAAAACCCCACCCTCTATAGAGAGAAAATGGTTAATATATAGAAATGTAAAATACATTTCTAATAGATGAAAACAAAAAACTAATGGGTAGAAACGTAAACAGCTCTAAGGGGTGCCCTTTATTGTTTCTGTGCTCAGTAACGACATAATTAAGTTTCACATCATTTCACATGCACAAAAAAAACCCCAACTTACTTTGAATCCAATTTAAAAATCCACTACTGTTCTCTCTTTTTTTTTCACTAGGAAATAAGTATCCTGAAGGCTGACAATGAAACTTTAAAGATCCAGCTTGAACAGGCACGTAAAACAATGGAATCGCTCACAATTCAGAGAAGAAATCATGTTTTGGACAACATACAACACCGAGACTGCTCCTAGCAAACAAGACAGAAGTTTCCTATGGAYGAATGTCAGGCTGAAGTAGGGGTTGTGATAAAGCTGCTTTATCAAGTGGACAGAAAATAGACTGAAGGTTTTTAAACAGAAATTATTCAGCGCATCTTGCCATGAAAAATATGCTCCCAAATGTGTAAATACACTCACTTGACTTAAGGTAATTGTGTTTTGAGCAAAGAAATGACTATCTTCCGGAACTGCTTTTAAAAAGGAGTGACCCTGTTTCTGAAGTCCATAGTGAAAATGACATCGATTCCCCAGTGACTTGACTGCAAGCAGCGCATCTGACTCTGCAAGTATTCTGACAAAGCCACTGTTCTTAAAACCCTTCTAACTCAAACGTGGTCCAATTCCAGGTTTTAGAAACAAGCATTTCACAAAACTAAGCATTTAAATAAAGCTGAAGAAATACTCTGTTAAGAGAAACACAATTCTTTCTCCTTTCAGCTGAAACCAATGAAAATCTAGTAGTGTACCATTACCAGTTTTAAAAGGAATGCTAAAATGAGCAGTTAAACTAATAATATTTGATTTTTTTTCATATTTTAGGATAAACTGACTATTTTTAAAACTCTTTCAGAGCTTTTAAGTACTGCTGCTCAAACGTTTACCTTTGTGAAAGTAAAATCCATGAGACTAGAGAGAGTTTACAGTGAACACTGCTTCCATKTTTTGTGTTTCTTGCTGTAGTTTGGCCCACTCACCTCTTCTTACTGGGCTTAAGGGACCATGTACTCCAGATGCAGGGTAAGACTTTTTTTTGTCCTACGTAAAAGTAACATCAGAGTTACAACATTGTCTGCGTAGAAGCTCAAAGGCCRTTTTATGAAGGAAAGTGTAAAGTAATCCCAGTACAGCAGTTACTGGATCCCAGAGCTTCTAAAATCCTCCAATTTTGACCAGGTTCTCTCTGTTTCTTCCCTCCCTGCCCTTTCATGCACTTTACCTAACAAGTCAAAATAAGTGTCCTCTTACAAGGGTGAATTCTATACAGCAAATGGTGCTAGTGAGGTAACTTTGGTTTCTTAAAGCTACAAAATGTACATATTATTAAGAGATGACACAGCCAACTTTAAAATTTCATTTGTATTCCAAGAAAACCTTTAAACTTACAGCTGTATAAAATGTAATTGCATTTATCAGAGGGATTTGTCATCACAAATATTTGAACAGCAGAAACTTATGATTTTATGATTTCTCACAGTGTTCTTAGTGTTCTTTAAAAAGTCTTAACTTTAGAAGAACAAAGACTAAAAGCAAATTTTAAGTTGACCTATTACAATACAATGTATACTTGGGTTTAGAATGGCATAAATGTATATTCCACCCCCAATTTACAGAGAGAARTTACAAAATTTATAAATGTTTCTTTTTAAATGTCAACTTGAAGCTACTTATATTTAGTGATCTCAAGTTCTTGATCTGAACTTTGATCATGCTTGCATCTCCATGATTAAGTAAAACCAAAGGAGAGACAATACTAGTAGTAGCTTTTCTGTTAAATTACTGTAAATATGTATGGTATGTAAAGAAATGAGATGCATGTGACAGAACAACAGCTTTTGCTCCTGATACACTAAACCAAATTTTTAACAGTTAACATGAAACAGCACTTTGTGATTAATGAAGTAATCAAAATGGCTCTTGGGTCATGTTTGCAAACTTGCTTTGCCCATACTATGTAAGCATTTATTTTTGTTCTCTATGAAGAGAACTATATCAGGTAGCATTTCTATTAGGTAGTTAGCAGATAAAAGTTGTTTTTACAAGAACCAAAATCAACMAGTTGAATGCATGTATATTATTTTACGTGAATGTGAAATATAYTTTCACATATATGGAACATATATTGATCCCAGACAGCACTTGGGATCGATAAACACTGTTGCTCAATTAACTCTGCTAGCTTTTGAGGTAAGGTCTGGCTTCTAATAGACAAACTGTGTCTGGTGAAAAGCTATTATAAAAATCAATCATGAGCAAACTCATAACTTTAAAAGAAAATTCCACCATGTCAGCAGCTGGGTTAGGATGAGGAACCCTAAACCACTCACAGGAGCAGGAATAAGCTTGGCCATTTTAGCTTAATACTCAAAATTAAGCTATGACTACAGCTTGTACAGGCTTAAATGCTAACCTCGTATTTTCCTGTGTCCTCTCACTCTTTCAAGAAGCTGAGTGACCTGAAAAGGATCCTGTGCAGGAGCCTCTCACAGAGCGAGCCGGGGGTTGCCTCGTGCATGCTGCAAGCTTCCCGCTTCGAGGCAGTGTGTAAAACTGCACGGGGTAATGTCAGAGCTCTCCAYGTTCTTCCTTTGCCCTCAGCCCTGCGATAGCCCCTTGTTACTACTCCTGGGACTTCCTTTCTCGCTGGGTGAAAGACCCACGTCAATGGTAGAAACTGACTGCACAGCCATAGCACCAAAACTGACAGTGACTGAAAAAGTTAAGCTCTGTAGTGATCTTAAGAAATTAAACTCAGAAAAAAAGGTAAAGTACTGAGTACTCTGTTAAAGTCACCTTAGCATCCTTTGAAATTTATCTCATCATGGCTTGTATAAAGGAAAGCATCCACTTTTTCTCCGTCTCCAGACTCAGCTSTACATACAGGAAGCATAACCCAGCGTCTCCTCTGCCCCGCACCAAGCTACTAGTTTATTTTCTAAATTTGAATTCTGATCCTTTAGAGATAGAAGATGGCTGAGTAATACCAGAATTAACATGTCACGCGTACTGATCCAGAAGCAGTTACCGTTAAAGGAACTTACCTTTTTTTTGAACCATCAAAAAGTTAACTTTCTGAATTGTCTTTGTTGTAGTAGCAATCTGTTCTATTGGTGTAACTGATGTGTTTCAATGCCAGCTTGCAGAATTTTTGTTCTAAGGCTGTTTTAAGATGTCTGAAAATGTACAGATTGTAAAGATTTTATATATAATGGTTTTGATTTGATATTTATAGAAAAATATTAAAATTGCACTTCATGCCTCTGAGTTTGTATCTCAAAAACAACTGAAAATGACCTACTTTCATCCTCCATGATTCTGTCAACTCAGATTACTTCTGCAGGGCTAATCTAACATCAGTAGTGCAGTAGGCTGACACAGTTTAGACATTTTTACCTCTCATGAGTCCATGTCTTGCGAAGCACGGTTCTTCAGTAGCACAATTCCTCCTTGTTGTTAACACCACTGAATCTAGAAGCAGCACGATAGCTAAGAAGCATGGACAGGGCATCTCTAATAGCCTGCTATGACAGTCTATATGTTATCACCCTAAAAACTTACTTCCTCAGTACCTTAAAAATTCATGTATGTTTCCATATGGAGAAAATGAGCATTCAGCCATTCTACAATATTAAGAGGAGGGAAGGGAGAGAGGGAGGGAGGCAAGGGAAAAGGGGACTTCAGCGACCACTCCCTGCAAATAGGGAGTCTGAGTGCATGGGCAGATGTGCCCTAAAAATCTCGCACATACAAAACATGCAAGGGGTGCTTTTCATTCAGAATTAGAGAAATTAAAAAAGGGAAATTTCTGAAGTAAAAGAATATTTCTTTAGTTTATCTAAAGACAAAAGATATAATCATATGGACACTTTTTTTTTTTTTTCTTTTTTTTTACTACACTAACTGAATGTTCTTCAAATAAGAGTCTCCTCCCAGGTACATTTGTGACAGTCCTCTCTGATACGATTTCCCTAAGGTGGCATCACCTAGTGTCTGTGCCTTCTCCATTCTAGTCAAAACATACCTGTCACTGTTTGCATTAGTATCACACTAGGTTTTACCACTTCCAGGTGACCAGCAGGAATTCTTCCTTACTAACACAGGAGCAGTAGGAGGGGGTAGATCTGAATCAYACTACACACTCATTGAAAATAACTTCAAGTGCAGGATTTTATTCTTCCATGCCTACAGCTATCAACAAAAGTCCGTCTTAAATCCTGAAAAGCCTTTCTTTTCAAATCYTAATCAAACCAGGCAGTACTCAGGTAGACATGAATAAATGCCAAATGTAGATAAACACTAAAATGCTCACAGGCATCTCTATGAAAAAAATTACTTTCAATAGATTATTTTGAAAATACTTTTTTACAATTGAAAAATAGGAAACTTGGAAAACTTAACAGATGCAATAATGCCATGAAAATAAGTTATGTAACAACAGAAGACTGAGAGATACCTCTGAAATGTGATGATGCTCTCTCTGCTTTTCTGCTTCTGGTGTTACACTTTATTTAATACAATCTGAAAAGATGAAACTAAAAAACCCTAAAAATGAAAAAAAAAAAATCTTTCACAACACTCCAACCTCTTTAAGTTTACATCTTTTACAGGATATAAAGAATTGAAATACTGCAGCATTTTAAATTTATATCTGGAATATTTAAAAGCAATATATAATATTACATCTTTGACTGAAAACTCTTCTAGCCCTTCCCTTGCCCACCAAGTTTCAGCTTGAGGGCCGGCAGTCTGCCTGAGTCAGCTATGACTTTATGAGCTGTTCTCCAGCATTAGACAAAAACAAGCACAAATGCAAAAACAAACCCAAGGATGGCACTCTGTGGGACACAGGTAGGCACCAGAATGACAGCAGAGGCCGATAACAGCTTAGGCCTGAGGTGTGTGTGCAGAAGAAAAACAATAAACCATAAGAAAATTAATAAACTAGAAGAAAATTAATAAACTGTATTGTTTGCAATGGGGTGAAATGACGTCCATGGAAGGCTTCACTATTTCAGGAGTTTGCATCCAAAGCAAAACCTTCAAGCAAGGACAATTCTCCTGCCCTTTTCTGGTAGGCACCCGCTGGGATGCCCAAGTACGAGGAGGCCGTATTCTCGACAGTGGCCTCATGCACGCCGTGATCAGAAGGGAAACACTACACACGGACCGCGGTGTTTCCAGGCTGCCGGGYACCCGGGTGCATCAGGACTGTCCCGCGGCAGCCTGGCCATGCGAGTGCCAAGGGGAGGGCACCCATGGCCACCTCCTCCCTGCTCCCTCCTCCGCACTYGGGCACAGTAACACGGCCTACGGATGGGGAGACTGCATTAGGAGTTATCTAGCTGGCTGACAAAATAAAGAGAAGACTCCTACAGTTGCAYTTGCACTTTTCCTAGAGAAGTCAAGGGGCAAAGGCAATAAAAGCAATAAAGTCTCTCAATCAACTGTCAATTCCCAAATACACGGCAGGAAAAAACGCTCCTTAAAAAGCTMCATACTGGCAGCTTATTATTAAACTTCCGCATCAGCCTTGACACATACGGAACACATAAGTGATGTGCCAGACGAACAGTTGCATAAGTTTTCTACCTACAGTGATCTTAAAAAAAGCACCACCAATAAAATGGAAAATAGGTAAAATGAAGATAAACACCATCAAAACTCATCATGAAGCTGATTTTGTGGTACACACTGTGACCTTCCAATAGTGCCTAGGGGTTTATGAACATACAAAATGAACTGCAAGGTATGAACTCAGTGTGTTACTCACATGTGAAGTTCTGGAAACAGATGAAAGGTCATTGAGCTGCTCTGATCAAAGCCTCAAGKAGTTTAACATTCAGTATCATAACTCTTTCACATGTCCCAAGCGGGAAAATAAACGAAAAGCCCAAAAGGAGCATTCTAGAATCCTTTAAAAATGTTTCTATCAGGTTCTTAAGAGGTTTTTCCCCCCAAAAAAAGCTAACTGGGGCAAAATGGTGCAACATGGAATAATTAGAGTGATTTGAACATTTTATTTAAAAAATGATTTTATTCAGTTTTCTGATGCTTATTTTAAATAAAACAACATCAAAAAAAACCAACACATGAACATTGTGAAAAACAAGGACATCGTTCATCTCATTTTAGTATAAAAGTTTTGTTCAGCTAACTAGAAGAATTCAATGACACCACCAGTTGGTCTAATGCAGCGATTTATATGGTCACACTTGATTCTAACCTAAACCAAATGCAACATTATCTAAACTCCTGATACCAGCAACCACCAGCCCTGGGTTTGCCAGTTACCGTGTCAGTATTTACAGGACAATCAGTACCTTCGGTACCCTCCCCCTCCTCTTCCTCCATATGGATCCCCGTAGCCCCCCCTGCCACCGTAGCCCCCTCTGCCGCCATAGCCCCCACCACCACCATAGCCCCCCCCGCCTCCTTGGAAGCCACCAGCACCCCCATAGAAGCCACCGCCACCACCTCCTTGGAAGCCACCGCCACCTCCCTGGAAGCCACCGCCACCCCTTCCACCGCCTCGGAAGCCACCACCGCCGCCGCCCCCTCTTCCGCCACCACCCCCCCAGCCACCCCTCCCGGCGCCCCCCCAGCCGCCCCTTCCACCTCCTTCCTGTCTTTTTTGCCATGGGGGCATCTCGGGAGGAGGGGGCTCGATCTCCGTGGGTCTGCCTCCACGGTCAGGAACGCGCCCCATCAGAACCTGCACAGGAAGAACAKCCCACGTTTAGCTCGGGTTTCTTAAAGGAAACAAGGAGAGACACCCAGGGCCTTCTCCCACGGACAAGGCCTCGCTCCCCGCACCTCACAGGGCACGTTGTCCTGTCAGCGTGGACTTGCACAACACGACTCCTAGTAGCTTGCCTTCTGACAAGTTAACTCTAAAAGCAACCCCGTTTTCCACCTGCGAAACGGAAATTACTGCAGCCAGCTACCTCCTAACTCTTTTCTAAAATCTTTTTGAAGAAAGATACATGCATACAAGAGGTCACACAGACACAAGAACATTCAGGAAAGTTTTCACCACTATCGTGGTCTCGGTTTGTAACAGAAATACCAAGAACACAGGGATTTTAACAGTGTTAAATACTGTATTTGCCCACTAATCCTACCCTGGAGTATAAACCATCTTGTGAAGCGACCGAGCAATACGACTTCTTTCCYATTTCCTCTCTTTTTACAGGGAATACTCTCACTGATATCTTGTTAGCYCTACGAAAAGAGAAGACTCACATCCTTCTGGTTTTTTTTTCTTTCCTGTCCTCTTTTTTTTGTAGACTAAGCAAAAGGAAGAACAACTTTTACTTAATTTTACACTGAATGGAATCTCTTTGCAATGACAGCATCACAAAAAGCAAAAGGGTCATTATCTGTGTATGATGCTTGACCCATGTGGAGGAAGGATTTTCACTCATTGGGTTCTATTATGAAAAAGCAGTGGGACATAAGCTGCCCAGAGATCAGACGTTTATTATTTCTGAGGACTGACTAGGCTAGTCCTGCTTTCTGAAACTGCTGTTTAAACAGAACAGCTCTGTAAAAAGAAAAAAAACCAAAAAACCTTCTGAACTCTGCCTCCTTCCTCCAACTCTTCCTTCTCATCTAAATCTACTGGTTTATGCTGCTGCATGGTTCACTGTTCAACAAGATAAAAAAGTTGTTGCAATATTATTCAGAATGCTGCAAACTTACCTTTCTTAAAGCATYGGGCACAACTAATTTGCAAAAACGAATGACAAGAAGTAATCCAGGAATTACAATTCTCTCTCTGCTTAATACTGATAGATCTGCAAGTTCCCAAAGTGCTTCACCACACTGAAGAAAGAAAGAACAAACCTTATTGATAGCGCAGACTGTATTCTCCCGTGTAGATCCACTGCTTGTTCTTATGATCTTTGATAAATCTTCTCGAGCAGCRAGAAGGTGAGCTAATGTAATAGTTGACTTTGGAGATAATGCATAGCGCTTGGGCTGATAGATTCGTGCTATGTCATCTGTTTTTACCTACAGGATAAAAACCAAACGTAACTTGTTTACTAGGCATGCAATCTACAAACACTTACTGTAAGACATGCATTGGTTTCAGCAATTTCAAATACCCAGTATCTAATGYCTTAAAATCTAAGTTATCTTAGAAAATATTGTGCAAATTGTTACCAATTCTTTCCACAAAAAGAGGAAAAAATGTTGCTGCTGATGATGATGTRTAATTGATGCTGCAGCCTAACACTATCCCAACTGAAACTCATATATTCACTGGAATCAGATTCTTTGAAGTTTTCCAACACGTCCAAAGAYTAACAATTCAAGTCTAAATCTCTTGAAAGAGCAGTTCAATAGCAATAGTTAATAAATCACTGCAAAGTGCGATGAAAACAGAACACCTTCAAAGAAAGGTCAGTTGGTGAGAACTTTAAAAAAAACTTTAAAAAAAAAAAAATCAAAAAAAAAAAATCAAAGCAAAACATCTACACAAGCCATGAAAAACAAAGATTGAGAAGGGCAGAACACAAGACTCTCCTGAACTCACTTTGATGCTCTGTTTGTTTACCAAAGAAAGGAAAAAAACAAAAAAGAAAACCTTCCACTTTCTGGGAACATTTAAAATGATCATTAGAGTAAACAAGCAGTCGATCTTGGATGGATGGATGGATGGATGGATGGATGGATGGATGGATGGATCAGAGAATAGCTGCTGCCTCTTGCCATCCTTGTTTCGCTAGGCAATTACCATGCCATTTGCATATCCATTTAAACCTGCAAGATCCACCTTCTGGTGGACTGAACAAGTGAAAAAGCCACTATCCAAAGCACAGTCCATTTGAATAGGTATTTGTACCTATTTGGTACAATGAAAAATAAACAGAAAAGGAAAGCAGCAAATAGAAAGGACAACACACCTCTTAGCTTAAAAAAACAAACTTATTTCTAACTCAAAATGATTTCAATCTCCAAGTGCTTCTTAGAAAATTTGCAAACCAGTATTTTCACAATAAAAATAAGGGGAAAGACAAGAATAAAAAATATGAAATTCTGAATTCATACATAAGAGATAATTTAGTACATATATGCGGTTTTGCAGAGAACTTTTTAAAGAGAGAAAAATGAATTATCTTCTCATCTTCACTTACTATCTTTATCATCATAAAAACCTTCTTAAACTATGTTCAGTTTTGGAAGTGAATTCATGATTTTTAATATCTTTTGAATGGAACAGTATCAAGTSACTCAGGATCTCAGTTTATTTAAACAAGAATAATCAATTAACAACTCAGAAATACACTTTAAATTTGAAARTTAGTAGTTGTATTGATAGAGTTTTAAGAAAATAAGACATGCAGGTAAATCTTATGGCACCTGCAAGCTAAATTCCCAYATTTTTCCTGTTTTACAATATAAAAGCTTCCACATGGAAATGGACATTAAATTCTGAWTTTACTTTTATGTTTCTATCCAAATACACTTTAAAAGCACAGAAGAATCTAGACTCCTGTCTTCCTGTGGCATTTACWGACCCATATTGAACAGACTGCTGCACTTGTCAACATCACTTCTGAAACGAAAGAGACTTTTAACAACGCATACTTCGAGTAAACTTTCAAAGCTTTTAGGCTCGTCCATCTTAAGCTCTTATACAAGCCTTATGTTGGAAGGACATGTTTTTTAAAGACATATGAAGTGCCACAAAATAGTAAGAAGAAATTATTACAGTTAAACRACACCAACAAACAACACCCACAACAGCAATTAAGGAGTTTTGCTAATGGAAGCATTATGAATAATTGTKTATTTTTCTCATAAAAGCTGCTATTCAAGTGGTCTGTTCAACAGACCATTTGTTTAATCAGTAGCTTTGAACCTAAAAAAAGTAGCAGATGCTTTAATAATCTCACTGACTTTGTGAGCTGTTGTTCTTTGCACCCAGGTTACGTTAAGGCCTAATGTTTGTTGTCTTCTTTCACCTGCCAGAAAAATGCTTAAGTTTCTTTCTACTTTACACAATTGGAGGCAAGTAGATAAAGCAGAAAAAGGGGAGGAGATCAACTTAAATTATCAAATGAAAAATGCAAACATAGAAAATTGGAATTGCAGACCTAAAAACAATCACGAAAGACTGAATGTGTCATCAAGTCAAATCTTTGTTTTTCCTCAATGCCTACGTCTTGGATGTAACGACTCAGGGTAAGAGACTGTTTGGAAAGAMGACAGCTGTCATGGAAGTGCTTTTACATGCTGTAAATACTCAGTAAGAAGACCAAGGGAACTGTGGTAGACTTCYCCCACAAAGGAAGCAAGAAATACAGCAGAGCTCACCTTCGCTCTGTCAGACCAGCCAAAAGACTGCACTGTCACATCCAGCCTCTTCATCAGCATCCGGCGGCGACATTCATACTCACTTCGAAGAGCATCGTTGATTTTTTCCAGTCTTTCCTGCAGTGTTACAATGAAAAGCACAAATATTAAATTCTATAAAGGTGCACAAGTGAAAATTAATCCTGTTCAGCAATTAAAATGGCTTAGCCCAGCAACCATTACAACTACATWAATACAAGTAAAATCAATAGAGAGGTTTTCTTACCACTTGACCAGAATTCAGAGGTTTTGTTAGCAGTGATTTTCCCACATGATTATTCTGAACTTTCGATAGAATGTCCTTTATCTGAAATAAAACACATACTACTACTCAGAAAACAAATGATACTTACAGTCATTTCAGCACCATTTGCTGCAATCCTAGCTGAACTGGAAGTTAGCAGTTTCATTGCCACTAACAGGTTTCATTTAACTAGGCTTTTCTACTCACTCCAAACCAGCCTTGCAGCAGAAAGTTACTTCTGTTAGTTTCTGCCCCTCCCTATTTGGTGACTAAGAAGGCTCACTCTTTCTGCCCTCCCGACTCAACTGCATCCTTCTCCTCCATTACAACAATTTCTACCTCTTGTGCTTGAAGGAACTTCCTTCATCGCCCTCCTACAGTTGAGCTCTCTTCTATAAACATTATCATGAATGTCCACAGTATCCCATGGGACTTTTGGGCCAACTGATTTTTTAGGTGCGACATGTATGTTACTGTTCCTCCAAGTTATTAACATGGTCTCGTTGGGAGTAGAACTGTATCTTCATTTGCTTTTATGATGAATCAAAGGAAATCGATTCAAACAAGACTTTAGCTACAGTTAATTTTCATTTACATGTCACAAGGAMAGATTAAGGCAATACACGATTCAGAGTAAAACCTGTAGTTGAAGAGCCATTAGTTACATTCCCAAGGGATAAGATTTCATGTAAGCACACAGACATTTACATTCAATTTATCATAAAGACATGGTCCAAAGCTCACTCCTCCAATGTTATCTTAACTCACTCTGTCACAGTTGTCACAKAATTCATATTTTATAAATATTGTCTGCAGACATCTCTAAAAACTCTGGACACAGATCAAATTCTACAGCATCTAGTTTGTTGACTGAAAAAGATACTTGCATAGGAGCATTTGATAAATCGATTCTCATATTTCATACTATTATTAATTTCTTTTTCCTTTTTTTTGCATGTACAATAACAGAATCTGATCTCTAAACTCTGCCTGAAAAACAAGGTGTATATTTTGCCTTTACCTCACCTCTGGGAAGCATATGGCAAGTTAAAAACACTATTACCCCAGCAAAATCACTTGAAGCCAACCACCTCATGCAGTGAGCAAATTATTTCAAAATACAGTGGAGTTTACTGCAGCTGAAATACAGCCTTGTAGCTTGTCAAAAGTGACCATTTTGTATAGCAGTATCCCCTGTGCTACTTAAATTCATCCACATGAAAAAAGGGACTGCAACAAGGACAGAAGTTCAGACCCATCTAGGAACTCTACTGATCTCTATACTCTTCTTTCTCCAATTATTATCACTTCTTTGCAACCTTTGTTTTGTTTACAAAAAGCCTTTCAGGGATGTCTAGGATGGAAGCTGCTCACATATAATCTGCATACACTCGGATTAATCCCCATCTTGTAATGTGCTTTACAGCTATACAATAAAAGAGGAAATCTGGGAACCTTGATGCTGAATATGATCTACAGATCAGAACGAATGCAGGCTTGCTGGACAAGAGCAGCAAAGAGATAAATACAACTCTGGGCTCCACAAATAAAAGCAACACATCTTGCCGGAGGACTTTCATCRCAGTTAAAGTATCTAGGTCAGCACTGTGTATTCTTGACTACTGTAAAATGGAAAATGAAAGTAATTTACAGAGACTGATAAAGGAAAAGAAGTTGAGACTACTTGATTGTAAAAAAATAAATCTAGCATCAAAGAAAAGTGACTTTTCCCTAATGAAAAAGCAAAGATAACATATCTAAATGAAATATTTAGAAGAAGCAAGATGATGGGATAGCAATTTGATGTCTAGAAAATATCATGCTTTACATGACACTGGACAAAACAAAACCAAAGCAAACATYGGACCACAACCAGGTGAAACAGGAAGAACTAAATGAAAGAATCCTCTGACTGCCCAAGTGCCCCAAATTTCTCCAACCAGTTTTAATCCGCAGATAATTTCATTAATCAAGTAACACCCAAGGAAGAATCTTTCCACTGATGAACAGGCCCAGGTTCACATTTGTGAAGTCTGGATATGACTGAAAAGTCAAATCCAGAGAACTGCATTACCAATAATGTTTGACTCTCTCACTTTCATCCGTAGGATTATGAGGGCATAACCTGCAACTAGAATGGTGAAATGAGCTAATTTGTCACTGCTTCACTGAACTCATTTGCCACTTCCACAGCATGAAATAAGAACAAGTGGTATACAATCTTTGCAAATGACAGACCTGRAATATGTTGCAAAGCAGCTCGGGGACAGTCACAAAAGAGAACAGACTTCAGAGATTATGTTCTGCTCACTTCAGTACTTTATGAAAGCAGGCAAACCGTAACAGTAATACCCTATGTGCCAATGCCGGCAATGTGATCTGGTCTGAAAGAAAATCTTGAACTTTACAAGCAGTAGCAAAAACCCCACAATATAATAATTCACAGAAAACTTAGTGGACTCTGTGTGAAGGAGGTGTCACACTATTTAAGTTAAAAATAAGAAGTAGAGCCCTCTTCACTCCAAGAAGGCAATCCCTTTGAACTCCAAATTGCCTTCTGCGTAAAACTTCGGTGATAAAATTCTCTTTTTGTACATTTCTAATTTTTCAGATGTTAATTGCAGACTAAACCACAATAGTAAGCTGAGCTACAAAACGAAGCATGCTAACCTGCCATCTCACAAATAACTATTTTAAATGATCTCCCTTTTATGGCATAACTCAGACTCAAACCAATACCAGAATTAAGCTGTCATGAGGAAGCTATAGACAGTTTCAGTCGAACACTAGCCAAACAAAAAATCCAAACATATCCTCAGACTAGCATCTCACACATTATCAAGCCACAGCTTTTAGTAATGTTCCTTTTTTCTGATTTTTTTTTTCCCATTATTATACTAAAGTTTTTCATACCACTCAGCTTCCAGTATCCTGGTAACTGTCACATCTTAAAATTATTAGTGGTGATAATTAAATAYTGAAGTTGTTGGTTTCATATTGATTCAAATGGCACTAAAAATACATCTAAGAGGTATATTGATCCACAAGAAAATTATATATTGAAGTAATAAAGGATAAATGAATACGTGGCAAAGCTACATAAGTGTAAAAGAATAACCCAACATTTATCTTCCTATAGCATTCTTGAGTACATTAACAACCAGCTTCATAAAAGGCATTTTCAAATTCTACCCCTTAGTTTACAAATACTCTGATCCTGTACTAAAACTAACAACTGGATACAGTTCTCACTTCTAGGTGAACTCCAACTGCCTATTCCTAGATTTTTTTTTTGTTTTGGAGGCAGGTAGTTTCTTTCTTTGTTGTAACATCTGGTATAGATTACTTGCGTAATCTGTGTATTTGGATAGAGTTAGAAACACGTAGCTTCTAACTTCTCTAGCTGCCTGAGCACTTTCACTGGAGCATTTTTTTTTTAAAGTAACTGAGGTCTGCTGGTTGACCATGGAGCCCTTTCATCTTCTTCATTTCAAGAAGTAGAAAGGAGAACAAAGAAAAGAAGCAATAAATAAGCTGAACTGCCAGCCCTGATTACCTATGTCATATCACTTATCAAATATTTTTCTGCATCTGCCTATGCTTGGATTTGCTTCCTTCACCCATGTGGCAGATCCATCAGACCCCTGAGGAGGGGAAATATTCAGGAACACTTCAGCATTTGGGGATTTAAATGCAGAAAGTTCTACACAGGAATATTATATAGGCTATGCAGAGAGATGAGCACTTCCAGGCTTCACTTTCAAAGCTGAAACAAATTTCCTCAACTAGAAACTAGCTGTAGCCCTGCATCACTGGAAATTACCTTACAGGACAGAAATAGAAAAGAAAAAATAAAAAACAAGACGGCTATGTGAGGACTGAGTGCTAAGCAGCACAAAGGACAATACCTTTTGGTTACAAGCCCTGAACATGCCAGCAGGAATTGGAGAGACCCAATTTAATGACAATAAGCCAACGAATACAGTCAGCACTTATCAGTCTCAGTAAATGAGTAATTGCTGATGATTACATGGGAGATAATTTTGAACTGATTTATTTTGTATTTTTTTCCTGAAGTAAACTGTTACCTGAACATCAGTCTGCACAATCTGTATCTAAAGTGTTAAACATTTATTTCTGGAGGATTAAACAATAAAAGCAAAAAGAACAGTGAATCTCTTGCAGCCTTTAACTGAGCAATTCTGATGTATTTTGGAAGTCAAGTTTGGTGTTCTTGTCTTGCAGTGGCAGAACTAGAGTTCTGTTCCTTTAACATGGGATGAAACTAAGTCTGCTGGGTTCTTTAACTCTAAGGAGAATGCTTATAGGGACATCATTTTCAGTACAAAAAGAAAATACAAAAGTACCTTCAGTTCCACGTCGGTTAGCAAGGGAGGAATATCAGAAGATGATGGCTTTGGTAGGCCCAGTGCATCACAAATAGCTTGTACTTCCTGATAAATTTCATTGTGCTTTTCCAAGTGAGAGCCTTTAAGTTGCTTGCTGTGCAAAATCTTCAAAGCTTGAAGTTCTGTACTCAGAAATACTACAGACAAAAGTGCCATAATGGCAGATTTAGGGAAATTTGAATGGTTTTGTGCCCACACTCTCAAGGGAATTGTTTCCTCAGTCCTCTCCTAGACAGCCAGTGTCAGTTTCCCCTTTGTTATCCAAACTGCTTCCCACCTATGTTCCCATCTTTAGCCAACACCTCACACCCATCTGTTTAATCTCCTCTATTACTTAGCGCTTCCCGAGCCTCTTAGCTCCCTGACAGATACAGTTTCACATTAGCACACAGGTTCTTGCTGCCAGCCCATGTGTGTCTTTTCAAGCCTCAAGGGTTTCCCACCACCATCACTTAGTGCCCTCTCTCTCTCTCTCCATACTCAGTCTCAACTGGGGCTCTTTTGCCCAGGCTCATCTTAAGCCTACACTTTTTTCCTCTCAGACCTGCTTTCAACATCTTCAAATGATGTACTGTTTTCTTTTGAGCTGCCAGGAAACCTCTCAGAAAGAAAAGACACAAGATCTCAGTTTGAACACAAGTGAAACTGGATCAAGAGCGAAATCAGCAGACTCAGTAGGCTGACACAACCATCACTAACAACTTTTAGTTTTACCCTTTCTACTTCTCTCCAACTGATCTGATACACACACAGCTAGGTTGTAGTGATGTCACCCAAGTGGTGGCTACCTAAATAAGTATAAAGAATTATTTAATGTAAGTTCTAAAACAAGTGTACAGCATGCATGTACATTCTAAGAATATAAAAGGGGAAAAATGATCATAACTTACAGAGCAGTTTAAGACAATCTTCTTTCTCTCTTAATCTGTGTTTAATGTCTCCAGATATAAGTGATGAATATGGACAAGACATTTCTTTCAAAAAGCCACTAATCTCGAGCTGGAAACTTTCTATATCTTTATCACCTGCAAAAATAAACAAATGCAAATTAACTTTTTTTTTTTTTCCTCTTTACACAGATCACACATAGCAGAACAAGAATCAGCGTTGAGTCTTTCTTTAGAATACCTTTGTTAAAAGAATAGTTTGATATTACAATGGCTTGAAGCAATTAATTTTTAGATGAGCAAGTTACAGGRGTCAAAAAATCCAAACCATAAGCCTGAGTTTCTGTTTTCAGTGGTTGTTTTTTGTTTCAGTACTCCACTGTGAAAACATAAGTGGGTATATTCAAATAATATAAACCCTCATCCAAGTTCTTGCACCCCCCCAGGTAACACCAAGATCCAAGCAGCACTTGGTGACTTGCAAGTCACTTGTTTACACGCAGTCATGACTGGCAAATTGCTCTGTACTAACTAGCACAAAATACCACGCAGAGCTACTATGCCAAAATGCAAAATATCAAAATATGGTTACAGACTACAATCACTGATATGATGTATGCAAGTACTTTCTACATATTTATGCAGTTCTAGCAAAAGAAAAGCAAGGGGTTTTTTTTTGAAAAAAGAAAAAAAAGACTCTTCATAAAAAACATAATGCAAGAAGTATGTACACAACGGCATGAGTGTCAGGCTGGCTTTCTTTCAGCTACTTTACTTCTAAACTTCAGCACTATTTTTAACATGAGCTGAACAATATGGGTCTGAAACCACTGAACAAACACTAAATAGTTTCGATACACTTTCATATACCATCGGTTGAAGTGATGCTCTCTTCCATATTACAAAGTGGCTTTATTTGGGAACCTAACCAAGCACAAAGCTCCAAAAATTCTGGTGAAGACAAGCCATTTTCTGCTGCTTTCTTCAGGGCCTCCTCCTCCAGCAGGGGACCAGTGTACCTGTGCACAGGCATAAACATCAGCAAGGAGAAACAAGTCAAACACAACACACGAACGTTTTCTAATCATTTTTAACATAAGCTGGCTAGTAACTACACTGAGACAAAAAGAAAAGTCTTTGTAAGTTACTTTTCTCAATGAGTAATTCAGATTTTTCTGAACAAACCAGAAGATGCAAGGAAATTTGTAAACAAACAAAACAGGCTGCCACCCAATAGGAGAGGCACTTCACAGGTTCTGGGTAGACACATACAATAAATATTCAGTYCCAGGCTTTCCACACACACTGCACTGTGCAGGAACCAAGCAGGAATTCAACCGTGCAGACCCAGCAGTTTTCTCTGAAGCATTTTTTAACTCCTGCCCTAGATCCTTAATAAAGGACAACTGAAAATCACACTGGGCTTTATGCTGCTCCTGCGGGTTTCACCTGCACGGAGCCCGCAGCGAGCGCGGCCTCCCCGGCTCCTCCCGCGCCGCTCCTCAGCGGGGGCGCCGGGCCCGCGAGGCCGCTGTGGGGGCCACCTCGGCGGCCGCGAGGCCACAGCGGCTGCCGCGGGGCTCCTGGCGGCCCGGCCAGTGCCAGCATCATTAACCGCGGGCCGCGTGAAACGCTCCGGACGGGGGAAACGCTCGAACGCCTCTAAAAACGCCGCTGAGGCCCAGGAAGCCTCAGGCAGCGCCCGCGGGCAAYGTCTCGGCCCCGGCCTCGCTTCGTCCTCCCTGCGCCCCCCGCCGCGGGGCCGCGCTCACCCCAGGGCCTCCAGCGCGTCYAAGATGTCGCTCTCCATGTCGGGGCCCGGCGGCAGCTCCTTCATGGCGGCAGCGCGGCCCGCAGCGCCGCGCGGTGCGCGCCTCAAAACGGCCCCCCACAACCGGCGCCCGGCGCTCGCGTTCCCGCAGCCGGCCGGCCCCAGCGCGGCTGGCGTGGCCGCAGACAGGCGCATTCCGGCTCAAAACTCACGGGCTGCCCCCGATGCGGGCCCGGCCGCCTGCTGAAACATCCCCCCAGCAAGAGACCTCCACCGAAGGGAAGCAGAAAGGGTTTAGTTTAGTGCTGTTGCCCTACGCAGCGTGCCGTGTTACAAAATGGCATCCTGAGCGTGAGAGCTGCGGTAGCCATGTACACCGCGCCCAAATACGCTGGGAAGCATTACCTGGGAGGAAGGAGAAGGGAACTTTGGAATTGCTGCCAGCTCCTATTACATCTGCGCAATTACAAGTTCGTGTAATCTCCACCGAAAAGCCAAAACCATGACTGACTTCTCCAGCACAGTTAACTTGGGGCTAATCCCAACTRCTTTTATAGGGGAGCGGGGCCAGCGAGCGTTTCGTGGCTGGGAAGGGCCGGAGCAGCGTCCCCGCCGCCGGGCCCCTGCGGTGCGCGGGGACAGGGRGGGGACGGGCAGAGSCCCCCGGGCCGCGCCGCGCCGCGCTGCGCTGGCGTCACCGCGGGCACCTTGGCTGAGCACGGAGGGTGCGACGGGTAAAACGGCGTAAAACTTCCGAAGAGCCGCTTGTTTTGTCCATTCAGTAGTCCGCATCCCCGGATTTAAAGAAATAATTAAAAATAAAATCAGATATCCTGAATTCAAATGAGGAGGAAACTGTCCATTTCCACGCAAAGCAAGTCCCCATATTTCACTGCACAAAGCCACGGGTATCAGACAAATATCGACCGCTAGAGGGGACCATGGGAGCAGAGAAGAACTGGGATAAACGCTGTTGAACAGACAGGAATGCCCTSCTCTGACACAGAGCTGTGCAGTGCTGCGCTGTACATGCACGGTGTGAAAGTGACTGAAGGGGACAGGATGCTTCAGTCAGTGTGAGCAGCCTGTATTAACTGAGTTTAAAAGAGAAAGGAAATTAAAATGCTAAAATGAAACAACTTCTTTACATAACATTTTTGCCCCCATTTATGATGATGATGATGATGATGATGATGATGATATAGAGTAACCTTGTTCAACGTCCAGCTTCTGTATGTAAACAGATATTAGCCATTCTTTGGTCTGATAGAGGAAAATGGGGTGGTGTTCTTTAGACTTGCTTGCATTTGACCAAGTGTAACTTGRCAGTCTAAAAACAGATCATAAAATTGGTATTAACCCTTGCATGAACTCTTTATTCTCTCTTAGGATAATTTGAATGTACAAATCTTTGGCTGTATCACCTTCATTAGATCACTGTCTGCTGGGACTRCTAGTTAAAATCAGTCTAGAAGTAACATATGCCAATATTGCAAGTGAAGTGGATGTGCACAATAGTCTGCTAAAGCTCATGAAAACTGTATGGATTTGTACAAGCTGCAAGAATTCCCCACTATGTACCTAGAGCCACGCTGACTTSCTTGAAACTGGCCTCCCATTACAGACCTCTGAGTTAGACGTCCCCTCGCTAACTTCACCAAGCCCGAACCAAACCACATGAAATAGTGAGCAGGCAAGTTCTCGAGAGAGAATGAACCCTTTTTTGAAATTACGTGGAATGATAAATTCTGCTGAACAAAGTTTTCAGTTTCTGAAATGGAGGCAGTGCAAGGACTGCTCTCAGACTATATTCTTGGGGCACCCGTCTCTGCAAAGACAGCGGGGAAAGGCCGGGGGTGAGCAGTGCTCAGCTCCACGTATCGCTCTGGTGGGAGCCACGTGACCCAGGAGACACACTGCACGCTGCCTGCAACACCGCGGCTCTTCCTCCCTCCCCAGGGCTCATCCAAGGAAGYAGCGTTTCCTCCTTATCCTCCAGGTGCAATGGAATCAATAAAGCACAGTCTAGCTCTGTCACATTACTGACCTAAACACACACAGCTGAAGCTACTGAGGTTTTTGCCACTTAACTTTAAATGAGTAGGCCTGGGAACTTAAGTGTCATGGGAAGATGTGCTTTTAACTTTTGGTATCGCTGATTAAAAAAAATACACTTGCAGCTCTGTAATTAAGTATAATTGCAGCCCTGGCATCCATGTTTGCCCTTTAGCTTCTGTATTTTTTCTCCCATGGTGCATTACAAGAGAAGAATTAGGACTAATGGAGATTTCTTTAAGTGGTCTATTGCACTGAATATATTTGTTTGTTGGACATGGCAAGACAGGTGTTGAGCGTAAACAACCCAACCAAAGGGAAAGCTGAGTGGCTCTGGAAGTCGGCAGCATCCTTCCTGTCCGTGTCACTGGACGGAAAGCAGTTATTTTCCCCACCACAAGGACAGAAGTATTTACTTCTGAAATGTCTCTTGCAATTTTTTTGTTTGTTTTTAAGATGAGGTGAAAAGACAATTTAGTCTCTAGGTGTTTGCAGAGGAAAAGACTTAGCAGTGCTCACAGTTTTGTGGACATTATTCTATTATGAATGAAACTGAAGCCTCCAGCTACTGCAAAATATGCTACTAAGTGAGCAAAAAAAATAAAAAAAGAAAAAAAAAAAAAGAAAAAAACAACCAAACAAAAAACAACCCAGACAAACAGACTTGAAGTAAGTCTGGCCCCTGCTTGTAGCAAATGCTCAGCCTGGCAGGACACAGCAATGAATATTCCGAGTTCATATTTCTCATTCTTTCAAAAATAAACTATGCCCATTTTGCTCATGAGACCATATGGCATGAATCATGTCAGTGAGGCATTCATCACATTGTGATTTACACTGACATTATTTCTCAGAAGTTAAGTGGTGGGGCTTCACTCTGAGGAGCTGCATGTATTGCAGTCGTCCTCCGTTCTGTTCCACTTGTTTCACTGAAAAGTAATTGTTTGTCTTAGCAGAAAGCTAGGGTAGCGGGTGAAAAAAACAAGCCCAAAGTGGTTCTGCTTTTAGGTTTTCTCATGGAAAATTAATCTCTTCATGAATGTACACAAAATTTTATTCAAGGCTTTTATACTCATATATGTTTTATACACTGGTACCTGTGTCCTTTGGAAGAAAGTAGATCATACAAAAGTCTCATTGGGCAAACACAAATTCAACTGAAATTTGCTGAAGATACAAACGAAGAAGGTATGTGCCTGAGTGTGTGGGCCACCTGAGAGGGATTCCCTGAGGTCGGAAACCTGCTACCACGTCCCCACAACCAATGTCAGTCGCAGCAGGAGGCTACAGAACGTTCCAGGARCGTACAGTGCTCACCTATGGATTTGTACAAGTTCTCTCTTTCAGCTCATGGCTGTCACTTTGTATCACTGTCTATTTCTTTATTCTACGGGTCTGCCACATTTGAGTGAAATTTCTGATATTTTTTTTTTCCCTGTTAGTGTTGTTCTAGTGAGCAGAACAAGAACCAAAAAGGAAGATCATTTAGCAGATAGTAAGTTAAAATGGTGCCTGTGCTGCTCACATACATGTTGTGACCCTGGGAAATCACTCAAAAATTTCTGTGCATCTAGTGTTATGTGGATATTTAAGACGGTAGACCAGGATTTAATGAAGTTAAGAAATAATCATAGTCATCATATTCTGTTCGACTGCTAAAACATTAAGTAGCAAAATGTCTATCCTATTTAAAATAAAAGACAAGAAACATGTGGGACAGCTATTAATGGTAAGAATTATTTGCTTCTAAAAAAAATCCGAATCTCAACATTATAAAGTGGCAAATGTCAGGTCCTGAATGTAAAGCTGAGAGCTGCAGTGTATGAGACATCCGTTTCACTGGGGCTTGACTCACAAGTCATACTTCACAAATTGTCGCAAAACTGGGTTCTTAACATATTGGAATAAAGATTTTTAACAAGCCTCCATCTGTTAAACCGTCAAGTTGGCTTGGTATGATCATGCTTGCTGTTTTAATAAATAGCCAGCATCATTTTTCAAACCACAGCTTCAAATTATTTTGGAGGATTTTAAGTTGCACCAGTTGTGGCCGATCCTGAAAGGTTTGCATTGCTTGTACGCTGGAAGAGGCTGCACCACAACGGGGGCCCAACCTCATGGCCCAGCGACATGGAAGAAAGGCATCCCAGTGCCCTTTAGGAAGGGCGAGCTAAGAAGCGACCTCAGGATAGCCACTTCCTTGACTAATGGTATTGCAAATGAGACGGAATTGGCCTCAAACAGGAAGGGAGTGAACCGCTAAAGTCCGAAAGGAACTCCCTGTCTGGGAGGCGTGTTTGCCGCAGACAAAAAAGCTACTCTGTTAGCATGGGAAAAAGAACTGAGAGCATATTTGTCTTGTTGCGTGCGTGTGTTTTTTTTTTAATAGCACAAATGAAAATGTAAACAAAGAAATATGCATGAAATGAAATCATATGCTCCCTCTAAAGCCTACTGCAGAGACATTTCTAATTTAAAGGCCCTGTTGATATACACATAAAGTTTTCAGTTAGGCTGGTCATGCAGAAGCTGGAATAAGCAAGATTAAAGACCTATGTTTTCCGTATTGTAACAGAAATYTAATCTCTTTTGAATATCAAAAATTTAATACATATACATGCAGACATACTCATATATATAGATAGGCACACATAAAAGCAAATGACTAACCTTTATATTTGGGATTGCAGTTAGACTTTAGTTTTGAGGCTTTCTCTTATAGATGATTCACCTATGCATTCATTGCTTTTGTGAAAAACTCAACCCATTTCTAAGGGAATCTGCTAAAAAAAGAAGCAAGCTATTTATGGAAAGCTTATTTTGTTTGGTTTTCAAGCTATCGGYCTTTTCTAAAGAGTAAGTCAGCCTTTTGGTTTGCGTTCACCCCCTTTCACCCCCTCCGTTGCTGTTCCTTGAGAGCAGTGGGTGGCCGATGAAGCAGTGACTCTCACATGATGTCACTTAGCAACCTGGTGTTCATAAATAGCAACAATCACTTTTGTAATGGCGATTTTTCCCCATCAGGAAAAATGCTTAGACCCATTCCATTCTGATAGTGCCAAATTCTTCCTCTGACCTTCTAGTGTATTTATTGCTTGCTCTTTCCTTTTTTGGTGGGTCTGATTCCAAATGATAGCAGCTGATGKGCTTAGAAGGCTTCTCATGTATTTCTGAGCTCAATAATAACATATTTGAATAATTATTAGTAACTTTGAAGCTCATTAAGAATAGCCCTCTCTCCCTTCCCCCAAATGTCTGTACTGCATAAAGCTGAGCTGACCTCAACATGCTCTTGCTGGGATGACATCAGAAGGGCTATCCACAAAGGACTTTGTTAACGTGTCTTTTGGGAATATGCAGGAAGCTGAGAAATTTTTCAGTTATTTCAGAAAGAATCTGGCAGGATTTGCATGTGTCCACTTAATATTCATATACTCCTTTAAAATATCAGATGGGCTGTCAAAGAAGTGCCTTTGTTAAATGAGACTTGTTTGCCAATASTGTCCCGCCACGGGAGCTGCTAAGACAGAAGCAAAAGATAAGATTATAAGCTAAGAAATGTACAACTGTGCACACCCTTGCAAAAGATCTTGCAAAATTTGCTTAGGAAATACAACAAACTTATGCAATATCCTAAGCCAAGCTTGTCCCCAAGGAGATCTCTGTCTGAGAACACAGTAAAAAAACAAATAGTCTGTGCAGCATCAGCTCCCCTCTGCCTGACCATGTGGCTGCTCCTTGAAGAGTTGGGGGCTCTCTATCGGGGAAGAGGGTGTTATGAAGATGCGACCAAGACGCTGACAGAAGCCATGCGTGACTACTCCCACAAATGCCTCAGCTACTGTGTACATACCCTTCTCCCTTTCTTTGTTGGTTTGTTTTAATTCATAGGAAAGTTAACTAGTGGCTCAGCTACATAGATAATGCTTTTCTCTATTTTTTAAAATATTTTTATTTAATATACTAATGGACAGAGAGATAAGGAAGATTCAAATCTACATTCAAAGTATGTGGCCCTTTCGCCCACAGAGCTCTGCGCAGCTCCCATAGCACGCAGTATCTTGCATCAGCAAGCTGTTTTCATCTGAGACATTTTGGGGCTACATGCGTCTGGAGAATGACCACAGCAAAACTGCTCCAAACAGCCTTGATGTTTCAACTTCAGCCTCTTCTGGGCCACGGAACGGGAACTGGGGGCTGCACCACTTCCTTCTTCCCGAGGGAAGTAAGGAGAGCAGTGCTTCAGCTCGCCGCTGGTGCTCCAAAACCTTCAAACYGAGCTGGGCAGGAGAGGCAGGTACGGTGATCCCCGTGACATGTCACCCGCTGCTGGCTTTTGCCGTGAGCAAGCAAAGTCACACTGCTGTCGCTAGAGATCAGTTCAGCCAAGTCGAGATGTGGTGTAAATCATGCAGAACGACAAAAGGAACGAGATTAGGGCCTCTCTAGATGAATGTGTTAGTCCCTGCCAACACAAGAAGATTTTTCTTTGATGCAGGCGTTTTTATGCTATATGCGTGATGTGATTAATCATGGAAATCATCACATTCAGGATAAAGCATATGCTGGTTGGAGACATAGGAAGAGCAGTTCCTTAGCCTGATTATTTCCCAACATATTTTATTTGCCTCATAGTCCTTTTATATGCTATAGTGTGAATTAGAGTTGAAGCACAGCTAAATGAAGGACAGATTGTGGAACATAACAGAGCTGAAATCACAAACAGTGAGAGCTGCAATAAAGATGATTCAGGAAGCAAAAACGTTTCATACTCGCACATGTCAGTAGATGGTGCTCTGGATACTAGCTGCATAGCCTGCATACGTGCAGAGTTTCATACAAAAGCATTATTGCATACCTTTCCCTTGAATCAAACTGAATTCTTTGGCTTCTAGGGAGAAAAAATATAGAAATTTGTAATTATAGTTATATCAACTTAAAAATACACTTTCTATTAACTTAAAAATACGTTTTTTTCTACCCTTAATTTCTTTCCATCTCTTCCTTTTGTTGAGGCATGTTCTTAGAAGGATTTTACTTCAGTCAATACTCTGTCTTCTGTATCAGCATATAAACGAGTAAATGGTAACAAACTAGTAAGCAAGCTTGTATCACAACTTAACTGGTTTTCACTGAAGTCCACACAACAGCAGCCATATGTACCCATCTACTTAAGAATGGTGTTCCTTGATAGTCTTTCAAAACCCCATTTTAACAATAACTTTTTTCCCCCCTTTGAATGATAAGTTGAGTCCTTGATGCTGATCTTCACACACTATCTTCCCCCTTTATTTGTTTCCATCATTAGAAAGCACCTACAAACTTGTTAGAATTAAGGAAATTTAATTAAGAGTTCTCTCATGGGAGTTTTTGCTCATTTTTGCTTTACTTTGCTTACAGACAACTCTTCATACACTAGACCACCTAGAAAAATTCCAGGCATGAATACGAATACAAAAATAGCATTGAGACATGCCTGAACCTTTTTTTTTTTTATTAGCTTTACTAACATAAAGAGTTCAGCATCTTGCAAGATGAGGCACTCTGGAAACAGTTACAAATCACAGTCTGTGTGAGGTATACAGGTTGAAAATATCCCACTGGAAATCGCAGGGTGTCCATGGAAATATCCTCTTTACTAGAGCTGATGCAGAGTACTCTGTAACCGTGAATTTCTTCACCCTCCTTTCTCACCAATGGCTAACACATTGGTGATCTTTGCTGTCTTTCTAAAGATAAAGGTTAAAATAGAGACAGCGAAAAGATATTCATATAAGGAAAAATCTCCTGCTTTTTAGTTGGTGATTGCAGTGAGACACTTCTATCTTTCAAGAGTAAAAGCATGGTAGAAAATAGGGAAAAGAACACGGGGTACAACAGCAGAGCAGAGTTCGATCTCCAGCACTGCCAGGCTTCTTGCAGGCCAGTTCATAGTGGTGTTCAAGTCTTMTGCTGTGTTTAGCATGTCTGGGTTGTCTCTGCTTCCTAGGTGCATATCTCAAAATTTTGCCATTTGATTCAGCATCTTTTTTAACAGAAAATAAAATTTTCACACCACTTTAGGGGTCCACGGCGTCTCGGTGTTTGCTCCATCCATCAGCTCTTCACCACTGCTAGGGTCTAAGCCTGGGTCCCACAACCAAGGGAGAGCTCAATTGTGCTGAACTGTTTGGACCATCTGTTACATCTGTCTTATTGGAGAATTTATACTGCAAGTTGATGTAGTAGATCAAAACATATGGATAAAAAGAAAGGAGGGGTGTGTTTTGTGACTCCTGGCAGAACCCAGGAGCTGCAAGGCTGTGTGATACGTTTGCAACTCAGTGCCTGACCATGCCAGATAACCTAACTTCACAAATGAAATATTTTTTGTTGAATAGATTTATATACTTTCAGTGTTGAGTCAGTGTGGGAATTGAATGTGTRTATAAAAGCTTACAGATAGACTTTGGTTTAGGAAAAAAATCCTTGCTCTGAAATGAGCAATCTCTTGTGCAACTCAGCTTAGTGTCCATCGTATCCTCATGTGCTGGAAGCAGCGTGAAAGGAAACACTTGGAAATATTAGGCAGATATTACAGTTGGGGAAAGAGAGGGTGGATTAATATATTTGATACAATCAGACACTTTTCAGGTGGAGAAAACACATATTTACAATTAGGAAGATAAAAGGGTCTTCCTAGATCCTACAACTATGGTAAATGTTGTGAAGTGATGACCAGCTCCAGAACCAAGGGGAAGATTAACAGCGTTAGCTCTATATGCTTGYAGCCAAACTCTTCTCTCATTTAGTGGAATTCTTCCAGGTTTCTACTCTCTAACTTTAGTGAGTTACTCCAGATTTAAACCAGTGTAAGCAGTGGCAAGTTAAAAATACTTGTGCCACAACTGGCCTTGGAAAACACATTTCTCCGTGATAGACATTAAACTGACTGTAGAGGCAGACAGCATGTCTTGCCCATAGTCATTTTATATTTGCTTYTTTTCCTCCGTCCTTAAAATGAGTTCATGACTTCATGACTCTGAGAGTAAATACCTTCTATAATGAATACACTTTTTATTCAATATTCAGAGGAAATTAAAGTAAATGTTGCATGTAGTAATTCTGCATGGAAAAAGCAATAATAATTATTTGATGAGAGAGTTAATATGAAGGGCATTCAGTTAATCCTGTGGTCTGAGGTAAATATGGCAGACAATCAAGTAAACCTAATTAGCGCCATAAAACAAAGACAAAACGACATTAGCCCACCAATTCCTGACTAATCTATTATTTTCTTCAGAACACCATTGCTTGAGAAGGTTAGGGTAAATATACTCAAATAAACCCAGCTGCATAAATGAATTGTCACATTGTGCTGTTGAAAAAGCATGAATAAAGATTTTTGCTTCTTTTCCAATTTGTCTTTGGTCTGGAACTCAGCGYGTAACTTATTTTGCTTTTTGGGGGTGTTGGTTGACAGCGGGCTGAACAYGAGCCAGCAGGGTGCCCAGGTRGCCAYRGAKGCCAGCAGCCTCCTGGCTGGGACCAGGAAYGGCGCGGCCAGCAGGATGAGGGCAGTGATCGTCCCCCTGCACTCGGCGCTGCTCCTCRAACACCGTGCTCAGTGTGGGGCCCTCACTACGAGAAGGACGTGGAGGTGCTGGAGAGTGTCCAARGGAGGGCAAYGAGGCTGGAGAAGGGSCTGGGGCACAGACCTTACAGGGAGCRCCTGTGGGAGCTGGCGTTACTTAGTCYGGAGAAGAGGAGGCTCAGGGGAGACCTCGCAGCTCTCTACAGCTACCTGAAAGGAGGCTGTGGTGAGGTGGCGGTCAGTCTCCTTCAAAATAGCTACGATAGGACAAGAGGAAAGGCCTCAAGYTGCACCAGCGGAGGTTCAGRTTAAATATTAGGAAGAATTTCTACATGGAAAGAGTGGTAAAGCCTTGGAACAGGATGCCCAGGCAGTGGCGGAGTCGCTCTCTGGTAGCATTCAAGAAACGTGTAGATGAGGCACTTGAGGACATGGTTTTGCAGGCATGGTGTTGAAGCATTTCCTACATTTAAGATTATATGAAGCAAATGTACTTAACATGCTGTTTTATTGTATTTTATCTTTTTATGTAATTATCCTATCTGCTGTGGTACATCCTGCTGATTAAGATGTGTTGGACTCTAYATCACCTGAATGCAGTCTTTCCATGAATAAAGTTCTATGGATGGAGTTTATGAAATGCATTTTGGACATGATAAAGTTAGATCCTTCATATGTTTATAAATAGAGAATTGAAGAGTATATCAGAGGATGGACAATATGAAACCTTTTTGAAAATATCATTCTACTGAATGATATGGAAATGTGGTGAATGGAGCCCAGAAAAGTTATTAAAGGATAGGAGGAGTAACACAGGGTGCTCATCCTGTAACACTGCTCGCTTTCAGCCCTGMGTTGGAGGGAGGCTCTACCAGCAGGTCTTGGCCCCTCCTGGTTCCTCACACATCTGGAGTAACTGTGAAGACCCCTAAAATAACAATTTCTTGTGCTTTGGGAATCTCAARTATATCAATCTGTAAATACACTGCCCAGTAACTTTTTAACCTAGGTTGCTTGATCTGTAAGAATAAAATAGAGATTTATTTTTTCTACTTTAAACTCAGAGTATGACAAAGTATTGTGCTGTCTGATCAGGACTAAGAGCATTGACTATAAGCTTCAGAACTGTCTTTGTTTTCTTTCACACATATGTGGCTATGTTGCACCTCAGTTAACCTTTCCACGAACTCAATGATCTCCTACTTTGTTAACTGTATTGCGCTTTTCCTATTACAGATTCTCCATGCTTTTTTTCTAGTGACAAAATATTCTTTCTCATCTCCCAGTTAAATTTATGCAAAAATTATCCAACCACAATCTTTACTGGGGACTAATGAATAGTGAGTTCTCCACTACTAAGAAAAAAAGCAAGTTAAGAGGGATACGTGCCCRTAGTAAGGAGATGGTCTGAAACGACCGGAAAAGGGCAGTAGCTTTAAACGAAAAAAGGCAAGTGAGGTAATAATGATGAAACCACAAAACAGAGCTCCAGCACAGGGAGTGAGCAATGAAAATAAGGAAATAAAAGAACTACTGAGCTAGCTCATGAGACATGTTATTACAGTGAACATCATGCAAGCACTATTTATTTTCCTTAACATTATGGCTACCTTCAAGGTTGCTATGACAAATGTGTGTAAGCTTTTAAAGGAAAGCGGTTTTTTTCTTTTCCTTTTTTTTTTTTTTTTTTTTTTTAATCTAAGAAGGCATCCACCAGCTCTCTGCCTACTCAGTTTCTTAAATTACATGCCACATAAATAACTTTATTGGCACTAGGTAAATGTTAACGATAACTGCTTATGGGTTAAAACATAATTTGGGGAATTTTCAGTATTCTTCTCTGTTTGACAATCCTCTAATCCATACACCAAAATCTACACTTCTATATCCATAATCATTATTGAATTATACAATTTTACTTGAAAAAAAGTGTTGATTTGAAATGTATTGTGTTATGAGAGCACCTAAAAAGAAGTTCTACAGCTGGAGACCTGGCCCAGAGATAAAGTGAATATACACAGCTCCTGCTGRATTTAAGGGAAATTAAGGCTGTTTTCATAACTAGCCTTTCAATTATATATTTTTTTGKTTTTTTTTTCCCCTGCTTTTAAAGAGTCTTATTCACGTATGATGCTAAATTTTATGTAGGCTTCTAGCAGTAGAAGGAGTAACGGGGGGTGGGGGGTGGGAGGAAGCACAGCTCCATGCTAGTGACAGTAATACTATTAGGTGGTTTATTGATTGAGGCCTCATATGAGCTGGAATAGGTGTACGATACCAGCTAGAATGGGTGTAGTGGASAGAACAAAGCAGAACAGTAGAATTGCGACAACCAAAGTTGGAGAATGAGCTAAAAATAGAGCACAATAAGGCCAGAGGAACACGACACACAGGAGGCTCGCACATTTGCAGTGACTCTTACCAGGTGGTTAGGTAGTAATCCAATTTAGGAAGCTTAAGGATCTTCAGGAGCTTTGGCAGCATTCAGAGCAGATGAGGGGTTCCCAGCCGGCCTTTCAGCTCTTTGGGCTAGATTAGTCTGGCAGCMTCTAACGCTGTTCAGGTAGTGCTCAGTAATGTACTTAAACATGAAAACATCGAGTGGTAACAGAGTGGGATTACAGTGGGGRGTCCTGAGGAAAATAAAACAAACAACAAACAATCCAACCCTACTGTGTGAAGAAAGTTTATAAGATGGGAGCCCTGTCGTATCAGCCCTTAGCACTTCCAGGGGACTGGATCCGTTTTGCTCACTGAGCCTCAAGCTGAAGATACACTGCCCTTACCCTGATCACTAAAGAATTACATGATATTATCATCTGGAAATGTGATAAATAATTTCCTCTTCCCTAAAGGACTGTTTAGGAGAGATTTTTGGAAAGATTTTTTTTCTCCTAGTTCCTAGCGGGATAATGGGTATAAAACTCCACTGTAGTCTGTACATCTTGGCACCAGAGTGTGATTTCATTGCTGGGATTCCTGATGAAACCCAGCGCTGCCATTGCTGCTAGAGCAGCTAGGCAAACTAAAAGCATCAGGAGGCTTCGAGCTGCACTGCAGGAACCTGTAAGACTGCAAGTGATATTGATCTGATGTTTGTTGTCATAGACTCAAGCTTATAACAGGCCTCCTAAAGAGCTGGTCGTGACTCTGTCAATAAGAGTCTGGGGCAGCATGTATATGGAGGAGACACTTGTATAAACACCCGCAAAGTTAGGATCTTTTTAATGCTACAAGTGGCAAATAGCATAAGAGACCCCCAGCACGTACGTTTGCTACTCAGGCAACCAGTCTATACGAGCAAACAAGTGATTGAGAATAAGAAAAAGAACAATTTCTGGCATATATTTGATGGTAGGAGAGGCTGTGGATATTTTGCTTGAAACTCCATATTCTGTTTCAGCATTAACCAGGGAGTTGGCTTCGTGCTTGGTTCACATCTGCCCCATTTCTCACTCTAGTCCATTAACGGCTGAGAAAAATTGAAGCAGCTTCACATAACTTCTCTCAAGAGCCTCAAATATTCAATAAATACCTCACCAGGAGCTATTTCACCTGAAGATGACTGTGAAGAAGCCATTTTAAGGGATGGACTAGAGTTTTACGTAGCTGCTGCATGCAGTCTGACACAACTAGAAGATATTGTAGTTTTCAGCAAGCTAAAGTCTTTGGAAGAAACTAAGACTGTCCACTCAGCTACGTTTTTGTTTCATCACATCCTGTGTGAGCACAGTTAAAATTTTTAAGCAAATGTTCTTGAATATTTAATATCTATGGCTGCTACAAACTACTGTATTCCAATGAGCAGGAAATTTGGAGAATGACAACAAAGAAAACATCTGCGAAGAATCTTTGCTTCCATTTGGACTTTACCATTTGATATCGCAGATAAGTCACTAGTAAGCGTCATCTAACAATTGATATCAGAAGTAGAAGAACGTAAAGACTTCTCTGTTTCAGGTATCCCATAGGTAGCACAAAGGGAAGAAAAGACCTCTAGAATTCATTTGGACCTTTAAATACCTCTGTACTCTAGCTACCCACCTCATCTTGACTCACTTTYTCCACTTCTGAAACAAATCAAGACCCCAGCGAAATGTTGATCTTGCCTGATCTTCGATAACTTGTCGTTGTTGATTATTGAGATGCCACTGTCCAGAAAAGGAAACAAAACTCAGTGAACAGTAACACTGCCATGTTATTCCCAGCCCCATTTCAGGACTTTAATGTCTGGAAAGTGACTAACCAGACATATCAGCAGCTGGTGAGATACTGCACGAAGAGCTGATCCTCCAGATCAAGGGTTCTGTAGTTACATCCTGACCACTCTGTGCAGTGGAAACTGACAAATAATTAATTGCAAGAYGGATTGCGGGTGATGAGGCGCCATCTGATCATCCACATCAATATGCAAACTGAAATCCTCCTCCAGGCTCCATAATAGATGCCAAAACTGCACCCCGTCCCGGAACTGGGCTCACTGAACGGTCTGACAGCCAAGGCTTTCATCTCGGGCRATGCTGTCTGATGGCGTGTCAGTTGCTTTGCTTTTGCAGACATGAATCACTCATGATGTCAACCTTTCCTAAATGACCTTGGCAACACATGGCAGCAGTTTCACTTAAACGCTCTTATGTTCACTTACCACACACACTGTTTTGAGCTGGCCACGCTTAAAGATCTCCTCTACAATACAGTCATTAATCACACAGAGCCCCCTTCTGAGAGGCCTATATCCCAGGAAGAGATCCACACACGCAGCAGGCTGCAGCTTAACTGCTTGCAGACCGATTCCACTTGGATACCTTGTGCAGGACAGTTCTTTGACCTTTGGGCAATAACACCACYGGCCCTAAGCCTTAGGAGTATATTAAAGGTGGAATCTGGACATTGCTTCAGCAGATATATACTTAACTGTAAATACATGCACTAGGCAGCCTGCATTGAAAAGGTGAGTTTGAAAGACCTGAAATTGTATCAAATGATGTATAAATAGAAAGTCCAAAGATTGATTCTGTTTTCAGATTTTTTTTTAGTCATAACTGTTCTTAAAATATTTTTATGATACAAATTCACAATCATTCTCATCCTGCTTTTGCTTCTAAATATAAATAAGTATTTTAAAGGAAAAGAAGATGAAGAAAAGATGGAGATAACTGTTGGTATGCAGGAGTTTCAGCAGGTACATAGGGGCCATATGTCCAGGCAGGGCTGGCGTTAGGCAGGGATAAGGTAGGCAGCGATTCAGRAGAGCAAAGTGACATTGATCAGTGTGCTGCATCCAGCTCAGGAGCGTACAGCATTGCTGTGAGGTTATTTGTTTGTCTTGGAGCAAAAAAAAAAGGAATCTACTTCACTAACACTACTGTTAGGCCTCAAGGCTTACCTTAGCAGTACCCGACCTGTAATTAATACATTAAGGAAGGCCATGCTGACAGTGGTCAGAACGGGTGCCATGCTCGGAGAAGTTTKAGTCAGAGCAGAAATATCAGGACAAGTGAATGAAAAGGGCAGAGAGGAAAACACAGGCAAAAGGTCCAAAGGGATGAGACTTGAGCAAATAATCAAGTACCTTGGCAAGGGCAGTAGATCAATAGGGAGAAAAGCTGCACAGACTCATGAAGGCTACTGCAAGAAAGACTTCAGTTGTGGTCTGTGTGTAATACAGTGTACTGTATTACATTAAGCTGCTGTGGCAGAGTTAACATTTCAGAACTGGACGAGGGTAAGTCTGACCAAACAGTACAGTTCAGTTGCTTAAAAGTTTCCTAAAAACATAGAAAGTGMCAAAGTTTATAGAACATCCCCGAACTTAGTAAGAGAAACACAACTAAGAAAATAAAACTAAGATAAGTGAAGTCTTTTCTAGCAATAATCTGAGACAAATACTTGTCTCCTTCCATTGTTGACACTTGAGCACACGTGCAAGACTTCCAGCAATATTCTGCCTGGCTACACTCAGGAAACTTGCCTCAGACTCCAGCTGGTTTTTAAAAACRCTTTTAAGCTAGATTGGAGATCTGYAAAAGGTTTGGAGGACCTGAATGCTGTTACTCAGGTTAGGAATTCTGGGGAAATCTTTTCTATGCCAAAAGCTCACGTGAAGCAGTTGTTCAGAGTTGATGCAAAGACTTGTGCATAGTTTAAAGCTCCATTAAATATATTCATATTTTAGAACTGTGTCAGTTGCTAGGTATCCTGGTATACTGGGGAAGATTAAAAGGAGTCATTTGATGAGACTTAAAATATTCACACATGAATTGTAGGATTTGCCTTCAATTGAGAGGCAACATTTACTAGGCATAGCGTAATTGTTTTTGAGATTGCTGTGTCTTACTCCTGCAAATTCTTCATTTTTTAAGAAACAGATCACAGGATACAGAGATGAACCAGCCCAACCCCTCTCCTGCTCATGCCATAGTCCAAGCAGGTTGGTTGGATATGTGTCTAGTTGGGCCTTGAATTTCGCCAAGGACAGGCGCTCCAGAGCCTCCCTGGGGSATCTGTTTCTAAGGCCTTCTGGATACAATCTTCATAACCATGAACTCACCAATACGACTCCTCTTTGCAGACACAGAGATGTCTATGCAAGTCTGCCAAGAGTGAAAATTGTTCAAGTCTGACCACGTTCAAACAGGGGGGTAACTGAAGMGCCTGGAGACCCGTGTCAAGCAGGCGACCTATTCAGATGCACAGTCCCCAGACCAGCACAACTTACCAGGAGGAGCAGTGTGTGCTGGGGCTAGGAAGGTCAAGGACACCGTCTAGTATGAAGAGTCACAACCTGGACCATAACCAAGTGTCAACTATATACTCAGGTACAGTGTGAGGCTCCAAAGAACCCAGGGCGGTCACAAGCTGCATGGAAGTGCTCAGGAAGCTTGATTGAAGCTTCCAGTGAGGAATGTTGCATCACTGCATCTTGCAAGTATTGTATCGTTTTGACAGCACACGCCGAGGAAGCTCATTTTGTGAGCAGCACCCAGGGGACACTCYTCCTCCTCCTCCTCTGCCTGCCTTCTCTCGTCCCATCCCCTCATACAACACTCACCTTCCGCTGCAGGGGCACATCTGCACCTTGGGATAAACATCCTCGCATCTCGCCTCCACCAGCTTCCAAGCAAGTACAGGCTAGCCAGAAGGATCCCACTGTGGATGTCATGATACATGCAGATGCCCTCCAACCTACAGAAAAAGTATGAAATGGGGAGCGATTCTTTTCGTCACGCATTTATTTGTTGCATCTGTTCCCAAGCTGTTAAATTCCACTGTGTAGCTTGGTACTTCTAAGTGGTGGCTGAYGATGACATAAGTCTACAGACTAAAGGCTTTCCCTTTGGATATAGAAGCACATTGTGATACATGATAAAAACCTGAAAGGTATGTGAACCGGAGCGATAAAAATACTGAATATTATTTCTTAAACAACAGACTAACTGCTACAGTTTTGCAAACTGTCCTTCAAAATGTGCCAGAAGTGCAATTTAGAGAATAATTTATGGATTAACTTCAGCTCTGGATTAAACTCATCAACCCCTGCACTTCAGTTTGATTTACCAGTCAAGAAAACACCCTCTCAACCCTCCCCCAACTCCTACCTGTCCTTTTTGGGTTTGTTTGAAATCAGAAGACTGTTCGTTACCCATGAAATTAGAATAATTTGACAAAAATCTGACACTTCTTAAACACTTAGCTCTCAAAACCCCAGATGCAATGCTGAGTCACTTTCTTATATGTGACCCTGCAATCATAAAGTTCAAGGTAGAAATTGGTTGGATCAACAGCAGTTTTCCCACATACAAATGGTTACAGCCAGTGTCCCCCAAGGCTCTCATGGGAATTACATCATAATTGTAACCAGTAAGAAAATATCTGCAAAAGTCGGACCCAAATGAAATTAAATTTAGAATAATCCATCTTAAATCCTGACCCAAACCCTTTCAAATCACCAAGTCCTACAGATTTGTACAGCTTCATCTTCCAGCCATTTTTCCTCATGAGCAAATAAGTTTTCTTTGCCCTCCTGGTCTACACCTGATTCTTTAACTTATACAAAGCTCAAAATTATACCTGAATACACACATTTCTGGGGGTGGGAWGGGGTAGGAGCTAGCAGAAGATGTGCTGGACAGCCAAGGAAAGCTCAAACACACACAGTTAAATAAAGGAAGTGGCAGCTCAGTGCTGCGGACACGCACTGCTGCGTGCACAAAGCAACCTGGTACAAGTGCATTTTCATTTAAAACATTACAGTACCTCTTAAAAAGGGTTCTCACAAAGCAAGAGACAGGTCCTTGAAGTTAATGCTATGTTTAGGTCTGACAGACCTTGATCAAATAAGACAATTGAATCAACAATTTTACCTAATAAGTAAGCAGGATATGACAGAAAATAGACTACTTGTATTTACACCCTTTTTCTCTGTTCTTGAGCCACTACATTTAACTTCATGCACACCATTTTGAATAATGCCAGCACAGAATGGAAAAAAAACAGGTCAATGGTTTCATTTTAAGATAGTTTAATCAGGTAATTACAGGAAAAAAAACATTTAAACAAGGGTGTTCTTTTTTAATGGTATTATCTGCTATGCCAACTTACAAGATATGAAATAACAAACCAGTTACAAACTTAACAACATATTTACATTATATACTGAAAGTAACAAGCTATATTCTTACATATATAGGAAACACCTATGGGGTGAGAACTAAATTATACACCACTTAGTAGAAAGAAAATGCAGTAGAGGTTTTAATGGAAACAATATACACGTGAGGCACTTTGAGGTCATAAGGGTGGAAAGCRAATGACAGCAAGCAAAAGAAGAAGAGTTATGTACAGTCGATACTCAAACACAAAGGCAGCTTCTTCACTGAACGCTTTGACTTCTTAAACTAAACACAGCTCTCGCAATTACAGAAGAGAAGCTTCTGGGGTGGCAGGAAAGCTGATGTTTCTCAGTGCATCCAGGGAAATGGAAGTTTTAACCACCCGACTGCTGGACTAACACTACCATAAGGAATCCTTTAGAAATTACTATTTTGTTGTCAGCCTTCACCTTGATCTTCATTTTACTACTATCAACATCTCACTGTACTGACCACATACAATGCCGTTAGCTCYGGAGAGATACACAGTCTAGTTTAAAAGCCGTGCATTATTTACATGGGCATTCAACATTATCCTCCAAGTACACACGGACGGACCATCCTGAAGCGAACGCATCTGCAACGGGAATGTTAATAGTTCAGCGTGCAAAATGCAGACTTCCTTCTAAACACCCTCGGRACACCTGCTTTGGAGGAGCAGCGTGGGCTAAGCCTCTGCGGAGCACCCCTGGGCACGAGCCCRAGCTTCGTGCCATTGTGTTGAGGAGCTCCCGCAGTACCTGCGGGGCACGGCCAGGGCATTGCTGTAGGCGCGGGCACAGCTGCAGCGCACGCACCTGGGCACCATCGGGCCCATCCACAGCCCAGACCAAGCGGCTGGATCCCGCCCTCCGCACAAGGCTCGCTCCCCTTCACCCTTTTGCTACCCACCCTTTTGCTACCGGCGGGCGCTGCGACAACACACGAGGGCAGYGACAGACTCGGAGGGATTTTCATTTCCGTCCTGATTTCCTCTGCTCTGGTGCAGCACAGGCCCCTGTGCTGCTACAAGCCTAACAAAGCCTACGATTAAAACATTTTCACCTTCGATTAACACGAACATTTAGGAGGCATAATAAAAATCAAGACTTGCTGTATGAGTCCAAATTACTGGGGATTCATAGCTCAAACCTACYGCATTTTGTGTAGCTTAAGTTCTGCCCCCACAGCCAGTTACGTAAGTCACCGTGCAACCCAAGGCCAGGCCTGCACGAAGCCAGAGCTTTCTGCCCAGCAGATGGTGCACGAGCACTGCCACCAACCTACCTCCCCCACGTCCTTGCACGGGGAAATACTTCTTTTTTCACGGTAACTGAGGCTTTCTATAAACCAGGGAATTGATATTCAGCGACGGTTTCCCAAGGCTTGGTTGGGTGTCCCCTTCAAGCCACACAAAGCTCTGCTGCTACGTGCCTGACAAACTCCAGTTCTGACGTTGGTGAGCAGGGAGGAGTAAGAAGCAATTTCTCTTTTCTCTTCCAAAAGCAGGGAAGGAAGTATTTCTTCTTCCCTCAAGAAAGCATTTCAGAAGAGAGAGAATAAATCTGACTTGCTGCCAGAGGCAGGAGCCGCAAGTGTAAGAGCCCCCGCTGCAGCGGGGTCGCGCTAGCTCCGCTTTCCACCGCTCACCCCCGAAGGGCAGAAGTGGGGACGACCCTAAGGTGAGGAAAGGCAGTGCGCGTGCCTCCTGCCCACAGCCCCGGAGCACCGCGGGGCTTCGGCGAGCGCCACGCGGGCGCCAAGGTCCAGCACGGGCAGAAAAGGAACCGCGGTAACTCCACCGACGCTTTGAGACGAATCGAGTCTTTAGAAAGCAAAGGGAAAAGATGAAGACACCGTTCTAGCAGCAGAGTGGTTAAATGCAAATCGAAAATATTAATGCACACATTCGATAAAGATATTAAAGCATATATGTTGCATATAAAATACAGTACAGGACCAGGAGTTCCACTACGTTGTATAGTGCTCAGAGGAAATTGTTAAACCCATCTCTTTCTGAAGTATGTACACAAACAATATGATTCTATAGCATTTTCCTATACAGCCAGCAAGTTCTTTTCTTAGGTTGCTCATCTCCGTCTTCACCTTGAATTATGAACCTAGCACTTGCAAATACTACATTTCACTCATTCACAAGAAAAACATTCCCATTTCACCAAAGTTGTTTTTTAAAGTTAACAGTCTATTCTAGGTAGCCAGTTTAGCTGAGAATGCGTGAAGCACGAAAATCAACCAAAGTAGCAGCTTTCAAATATATAAACAGTAAAAACCAAGACTGCTGCTACAGCATCGTATTCTTGGACTTAATTCATCCAATCAACTTTTAGTACAAAACTAGAAGCTCTTTCGTAACTTCTACAGTTATCAATATATTTGTCTTCTTTTCAATGTGAAATAATACTTTGAGATGATCTATGTACATAATGTGGTCAATTCAAGCTGTAATATAAATATAAATGTTTTCTTTTAAAAAGTATTTTACAGACAGATGTTATATACATTTGCTCATTTTACTCCTGGGCTACAGAGAAAAATTAAAGGCATTGGAACATGCAGAAAGAAAAACTACACAAAATATACTGAAAAAAATGCATAGGAAATGAGAAAAGTAGAGTCATGTGCATCTTTTATAATGAATTAGTTACTTTGTTTGCTCAGTAGCAAAGGTACTGAGAATGGTCTGTCCCGCTCTAGCCAGTATACCAAACAGACATGTTCCTTAATGACTCACTATCTTTAATAGATTTACTTTACATCTTTACATCCTTAATGAGAAGTAAATGTTTCTTACTTTACAAAAAAACAAAGCATATAATATTTTTTAAAATTTGCTAGGGATTAATCTGTTAAATTCTTATCTGAAAATTAAGCGTTTAGTAAATACAAAGTGTAACAAAAACATAACACAACCACTCACCCATACACACACACACACACACWCACTCTCCTTCCCTCCCAACTTCCCTCCAAATTCACTCAGTTAAGATGTTCAATCCACTTTTGCCTGAGCTATGATTTACACCTCAAGCTAAGTCTTTTGCTGTTTTTGTCTTCAAACAAACAAAAAAGCCCCACAGTAGCTTTGTTCTTGCCCATTCACATAAGAAAAGGTTGCAGTTCAAAATAATGAAAACAATTTCACTTTTGTTATTAATCTTTTGTTTTAATCATAGTACTTGATAAACAGCTGAACAGGATCCTAGTTTAACAGAAGGATAAACAAGAACACTGATGACAACTTGTTACAACTGCCTTAATGTACCTTTTGCTTAATGAACATTTGTATACGTAATAAAGTTTTTTTGGAGGACACCCCAAAAGAAAACAACTTGCTGGTTGAGCAACAGAAAACAACTTCCTTTTAGCTATTATGTTTAAATCAAAGTCATTTATATATAAAAATAAATGTTATGTTCTAACAAGAACATTTTAGACAATTACATCTGTGCTTAACAAAAAAAAATATTGGTCACTGAAGACTAGAATAATTAATATTTTAAAGGGTTTTAGATTATCAGAATGTATGGATACAACTCAACACAAACTGTAGCTGAAGGGAAACAGGACTGAAAATATCAATTTGTCCATCTGGAATAAAAATGCAACTAAAACTAATTTAAATATTTAAAATACTATTATGGAATGTGACAGTAGATATGGTCCATACCTACTACAACAGAGGGAAGGAAAGTTTAACATGTAATAATTCGTACCTTACACATTTAGTTAAATATAAACATTTGTTATTTATACATAAAGTCGCTTCCAAAAAACTATTAATAAGTGATTTAGTTGCACTTAAAATCAGCTTCATTTCTCATTTGCCAAGTATTAACTTTTCTTAATCTTAAATCAACTGTCGCTAGTGCACTTTTAGTTAAAATTTCCCCTCAGATAAGTTTTAATCCTTTTAAAAGAGCCCCTTCACCTAAACCATGAATGTACAAAGTGGCAAAAGTTAATCCCTTTTAGTATAATCGTAATTTATATGCTCATTTTATAGCCAATAATAAGAACAGGCTTTCCTTTGCAGAAACTCCTTCACAACTCGCAACGAGCACCATGCACTCCAAGGGAATARCTAGGCACGGCTAGCGCTCGTAAAATGCCAAGGTCCGACAAGTCCTGTTGCCTCCTCCACGCCAAGCGCCTCGCACGTGAAAGACGGTTCCCTTCAGCTCGCCCAAAAAGCTGTCACAAACCCGAGCCAGGTGCTTCCCGGCCACAAAGGTTACTCAGCCGCCCCGCTCGGCGCGGGCCCCGCTCACCCCGCGGCCTTGTGCTTGCCCCCGCAGCAGCCGCACACCTCGCCGCAGTGATGGCACGCGCGCAAGGGCAGGTAGCAGCACATGCACGGCGCCACGAAGGAGAGCGCCACCAGCGCCAGCCAGCGCAAGCAGAACTTGTCGTCGCTGGTGTCGCAGGAGCAGGGGTCAGAGAAGTCTCCCTCCGAGTCTGACATGCAGTGATAGAGCATGCTCTCTGCGCAAAGCATGCAGCTAACTTGGTAGATACATCTCTTAATAGGATCCGGAGCATCTTGACATTTTCCTCTGCCGTTATCTTCATGATTAAACCTTTCCTGGCAGTATATACAGCGGGAACGCTCCCCATCCTCTTTTCTTCTCTTGGAGTTCTTAAATTTTGATGAGGAAGGCTGAGTTTTAAATACCACAGAACCCTTTGAGTCCTTCAGGGAATTCAGCTTAGTTCCGTCCCCACATGGGTATAAATAGTCAGATTTTTTATTGTCCGATTTAGAAAATGGTATATTTGAGTCTGCATCATCCCTCTCCAGGTCATTCTTCCACATGTCAGGATGCCTGTAGTCTGCATAACGACGTATCAAAATATCACGGGGGTTTATTCTTACAATTTCATCTTCGTCCTGAAAACTAACATGTCTGATTGACTTCAATGAGACCTGAAACAGCAAAGCAAGATAAATTTACTACAGCAAAGTCCCAAATTTATATCTTTATATGTAGTAAAAAACAGAGTGCAGAATCTTTCCTTTTTAATTTTTTTTTCCTTTTTACTTTATTTTACATCTTACAGTGGCAATGAATTCCACTGGCAAATCCTGTCTTCAATTTCAGGGACAACCCACTGCATTAGGAATAGCTGCCCAATACTTCTCCTTAGAGTTACTCATGTTTAAGTGCCACAAGGAGATTTCCATAGCCTTTATTCCCGGTGCAAGCTTTCAAACTCTCTCCAGTATTGCAACAACAGCTCTGAGAATGAGTAACCACTATCAAACACTATTCTACACATGGATTTTGCCATATGAAGAATGATATTCTGCTAAGTTCAGTACTAGGATGATCAGAGAAGTTTCTTACGCTCAGTTACAGCGGTTCSTTACTGCATCTCCCCTCTTTCTGAGTATCTAACTTAAGCAGGTTATCTTAGGACAGCATCAGGCAAATGSGCCAAGTGTTTTTTAAATTCTCTCCTTGTTATGAACTCATCATAATTCAATAATTTTTTAGCCTTAAAAGGCAAGTAAGAAGAAATAGGCTAAGCACACACACAACAAACAGCACAGAGATAAGCCAGAGCTCTTGTTTGTTTTGTCACATTATGAAGGGCCAAGGGGCATGAAACTAAGTTTCTRAAGGTGGCAAATTGGAAACACCCTAATTGAAACATCACAGAGTTTATAGCCAAGTGTAAGATGGGGGACTGCAAGTGAATGCAGACTGAGGAACACATGGCAATGGTGAGAAGTGTCAAGTATAAATCAGCAACAGTCACAACATTGCAAGGAATCAGCTGCTGAACGCTACTGAAATGACATTGCAAACTGACTTTTGAGAAAGGCTGCAAATAATGGCAGGATAAAAATCTGGCACAAGTGCATGGAAGGAGGTCTCCACATACAGCAGGTAGTGCAGCACAAAAGCAAGTCTCCGTTTGTCCCAGCATTCCTACTTTGCAGACAGTTATTTTCCCACTGTAGGGCTATGATGATGGGAGCTGGAATATAACCGAGCTTCAAGGCAAATTCCACCTCCTCCTACTKCCAGATGCAGCTTGCCAACCATCTCGCAGAAGAGACCAAAACCCAATCTCTAACCCACTACTGGCCTTACAAATTCCTGCAGAGCCATGAATGACTTGGGAGGATGTCTTGGCCTGTGCCATCCCTTTGAGTATTTACCTTGTCAGTGCCGACCTAGCTAATGAGAAATGAGATATCTCTATTGCGAGCTAAGGGAACAGCTGAACTCCATGTTTTTAATCTGTTGCAGTGAGAAAATATTAGAGATGACGGTTTGAGTTAACACACTTCATTTCCCTGTGCGTGAGCTCCTACTAYACGGAAGGTTGCATGCCTCAGCTTCGGGGTAGGAGGCAGCTGTGCAAGGGAGAAGAAAGCTGCTTAAAACGTGCCAACTTCTATTACGTAAGATTATCTGTAGCCTGCTCCAACCTCCTTGCTGGGTAAATCCTGTGTGATACATTTCAAGTACAGAATTGTAATCAGAGCAGCTTCGCTCTGGGAGCTACAAYGGGAGTAAACTAACACGGACATTTTTCCCTCGGCTCCAGCCGGCATAGTTGGCCTTCCAGAAAGCCCAGAGGTCGCGGCGTGCAGAAAGGCTGCATCCCGTCCAGCCACAGCTGGAGGCTGCTCTTCCATACCACCCGTCCCCGGCTCTGGCGGGAAAGCACTTAGGCCCCTCTCTGCTTGTGAAGCCAGAACGTCTGGCGTTTGCCTCGGCATCAACAACTAATAYGTATGGATTATTGGACTGTTTAAACTGTTAACAGCACAAGCTTAAAAAAAAAAGAAGTTTAAAAGTGTCATTAAGTTTCCATGTTTTACAGGCATAAAGGTTCCTTACCCCACTACCCACACAAAACACTAAACATTTAATACACTTAATAAATCCCTTCATTAAAAAACAAAAACACAAAGCCTCAAACAAACAAACAAAAACTCTCCAGCTCCAGTCCCCAAGACAGCTAAGAGACATTAGAGAAAAATATAAACACTAATAACTGAAGAATGTGACCTCTCCTCAATCTTTGAATGCTTTTCATTTAAGGATAACAATAAATACATAGAAATCTTTTTTTTTTTCCCCAAATCCCCAGTCAACCATCTTCTAAAATGTCTAAGGGTCAACATGGTGAAAAAAAAATGGCAGCCTTCCTCTCTGCATGCACGTCTCATCAGGGAAGCGGTGACTAAGAAAATGAGGAGGAAATACTGGAAAAMAAGTGAACAGGAGAAACACTGGAACTGAAAGCTTTACTTATAAATATTTATATTTATAAATATATATTTATATTTATAAATAAAAAACATGGGGTACATAAAACGTTCAGAATAACGCACAGCCCAGATTCAGTTATGTACAAACATCAGCAAAATCCACCAGAAGGAGCATCCATTGGGGTGTGCAAAACTACACCCCAGCCTATCCACCCTATGGAGAAAGGGCAGCCTTGGTGCTGGAGCAGGACGTGAGGAGCAATCTTAGCGCAAATCACAATTCTAGAGGCTCTTGTGACAAACCTAATTGGCCAATGACAAACGTGGCAGAAACATGTGTTGACATGGCTGAACTTGCATTATTATTGGAATAACATTATTATGTTATTTGGAAGCATTTGGTTAGTGCTGCAGCTTTCACTGTCTCCCTTAAATAAATGAATGTACYCAGCTTTGCTCACCTCATAGCTCCACGGCATGAGGACAAGAGCAGATAAACATAATATTACAAAGTATCAAAATTATCCTAAACAGYTTATTAGAAGTGGAATAGCTCAGGGACTTTGGAATGTTTTAAGAGCGTGCTCTTACAGTATTAAGAGAATCTGTAGTAACATTAATCACTTCTTGATCGTGAGTTGAGCGTATATTTGTTGTGTAATTCACATAATGAACACAGTAAGAGTGCTGGAACCTATTAATAAACTATTAGAATGAAACTGGCATKTACCTCCAAATCTGCTGTGCCACATGGTCACACACTTGGAGCTCAGCAGAGATAACTACACTGCAGACATACACGGCTTGGGAGGTTTTGTTGACTTGCTTATGCTTTAAATRTACACCAGGACTATRCAAAAAGAATACAAGCGTGGGGTGYAGCCAGYGCTATRACATGGGAAAAAAATATGGAACTTCTTATCTACTTAAATCTTCATGGAATCTCCCGTAACTTCAGTATGCAGGAAGTCAATTCTAGCACTTTTCATTTTAAAGGAAGTTCTTCTATTGAGTTTGTAACAGAGAGGCAGCACCCAGTATACCACAGCTCAGATTGCCATTTCCCCTGTAGTCAAGTTTATATGTGCTCTGAAAAATGCAGGCAGTTTAGGCTCAAGTATGCAGGCAGTTTAGGCTGCTGTGCTTTTTCTTATACCTCAGTGAAGACCAGCAGTACAATGACTACTGCAGCAGAGCAAGGAATTATGACTCGCAGTACCCTAATCACCCATCTATTCATCCTAAAAATAATAATAACAAAAATACACATACACACACACATATATGTATATAAACTCTCTGCAAGAAATTGGGAAGAGGGAGGAATAGGTATCTTCAGACACACAGAACAACAAARTGAAATGATTTGTATAAGGTAGTTGGAAGAGAGCCATGATGAAAACTCAGAACTTGGTAATTTCAAGCCTTTTAGCTAGTTCTCCAGACAACACTGCTCGCTTCTTTCACACAGTAGAACAGTAAAAGGAACTGACACAAGTCCTCAACAGGATCCTATCTTTCTTTGCAAGGATGACCTAGTGTATAAAAAAGTTTTATTTCAAGGGGCAGAAATATTTTCTGATGACGTGTACACAGCTACTTGAACTTGCACTCTCCTTTGACTTGTGGCATTCGGCTTAGTTTGAAACACTCCACACGTGCCTGCTCCTAGGCATGAGGCCTTCTAATCAATTATTTCCTGACTCACAAGTCAATCTACTTCCATATGCTACCAAAACTGTCAGCTCTTTAATGCTCTCAAGAAAGCAAAATGTATGTTTTTAAAGGAAAAGCTTTAATAGTAGCTTTAAAATCTAATGTGATATAAATAGGATCTTTTGGAAAATCTCGGTACGTTGGCCTTCCTCATGTTAACATTCTTTTCTCCTTTGAAATCAGTTCACTAATAGTTAAGTATCCTTCATACATAATTAATATAAAGTTTTCCTTTCTGTATCAAAACACTATATTCTAGTTTAGCAGGCCATTAGATACCATAAATATTTTTTTAAATGAAACTACTTAGCAGGGGTAACCCCATTGTACAGTGCATCCAAAATACCCACTTTGAAGCTGTATTTCAATCTTCCTAATCAGATCAGTTTTAACATTCATGTATCCAAAACTGAGTCCATGGCCAATTKAAATTTTCTAAGTAAACATAAATGATTTTTCAAAGCTACAAATACAGAAATTTGACTTCTTCAGAGATAGTGAAGGACTATTAATTGTGTAGTCTGCCATGCTAGAGCATAGGCCAGTTCTTTCACAAAGCTTTACCTCTACCATAATACTGCTTTATTATTTTGTCTGCAAAGCAAGTTGAGACTATAAGGGTACAAACAGGGACATAAAATCAAAGAGTTTGCTTTTCAGAAACCAAATACTGGGCAGTGAACTCAGGACTCAATCAGAACTACTACTTTTGCTGGCAGTCTTACCTGGTTAGGCTGGCTAGGAAAACAGGCTCTCCTTGAGTTGAAATCCTCAAATGTTGAAGGCCTTAAGTTTGAACTGTTGTAAGGTTCACTGGTTACTACAGTCTCATGTTGGAAAAGGTGATCTTTCATTAATGAACTCGAAGTATTTTCTTGAGTAGCCTAGAATATATAAGAAGGCAACTTTATCCTTGGAATGATTTTGCATTTACAAAAAAGCTACTAAAATGTAACTGTATTAATATTCTATATCACGTGTTAGTATTAGTACACCAGTATTTTGAAAAGTGGCTGCTTTTCTATGAGTCAGCCTTGGAAAATAAAGAGTTCATTCTCTGCAGAGCATATTCAACTCRGGCATTAGAGATACAGGCCTTTACGGCTCACTTGGTTACAAAACCAGACATGAGAAATCTCATTAAGGAACGAGAGGTTAACAGCGTCTCTCAGACTATCTGTCCATGACCCTGTCAATATTTACCAACTTACAATTGCAAAAGAAGAAAATCTCTAAGGCAAACTAAGGCAAAAGCTAGTCAGATCTTTTTATAAATAAGACAGGACTGCTTAACAGATCAGCTCATAATACTAGAAAAAGAATGCAGAAATCATTGATCCTGTTAAAATATCCAATTACAGCAAGCGTGTATTAAACAACTAGCGACCACCTTTTTAAAATTAAGGTTATATCAGACAATTGGATATAAAGTAAGATGCTGCAGCAACGCACAAGCGAGGGATCTGCTGGATGTATGCCATTCTGAGTAAACTAGTGAAATACCAGCTTGTAAATGCAGCTGACCCACCTTCTGAAATGAGTACCAGAACAAACACTTCTGATTCAGTTTAAAAGACTTGAATACAGGTAGAATATGGAGAATCACACGGATACGAATCCCCCTAGGCTGTCAAAAACATGTACTATACAATGCTTCATTCGTATTGAGAGACACTATAAAAGTTAACTGACTGCCATCACCTGATAGCACTGAGCAAATTCTGGTCTTATGCAACTTCCAGCATTGAGAATGTTTTCATTTCATTCTACAGATTTACTGTAAGGATTTCCATAGGTCAGGAAAATATTGACGGGGCAACCAGCAAAAATTAGCACAGGAAACTACTGAGGCAGACTGAAGATTTTGGCAGGTTCGGTATTAACACTGAATGTTCAGCTTTTGGTTATCAAAATAACTAAAGGAACTTATTCTGGGATTACATCTGCATCCAAGTCATTTAAAAGCTTCATGTATCAAGTGTTAAGACAGCTAGATAAGGAGAATTTAGTTCTGCTTCTAATCTTTAGGAGAAATCAACTCCTCGCTGCTTCTGAACATTATATAAATTCTCAATCTGAATAGGAGAACATTAAAACTGAATAAGGTGAAAAGCACTAGATCAGCTTTAATCACAAAGAATGCATACTCTGCAAAAGGAAATATGATTTCAAATACAGTTGCAGAAATGTAAAGACAGGTAAAACTGCAAACAAAACTACTTTTTTTTACCACTTCTTGGGCCTGGCTACGAAGCGGTCAGAGCTGCATTGGTCAAAAGTAAGTTTTCTGGTTAAACACCATTGGGAAAGGAATACCAAATACCGTTATAATGACTAGCAAGAATAGGGGCAGAAGGCATCAAATATTGGTGAAACATCAAGTGTCCTGCCAGCTGCCCCCGTGCAGGTACAGGGCCCAACAGCACGAAGGGCGTCCGAAGCACCGATGCCAGCAGGGGAGGGCTGCCTGCACCCACCATGCAGGCCAATCAGCTGCAGCTGCTCCRGTTTTCAGCAATGTTATAAGTGGTTTCTGCTCACACCTTTCTCCTCCCAACGCAGTACGGGGAGGACAGGGAGCCCAAGGACCCCCGCACACTCTTCTTGGGAGAGAACACCACCACCATTCAGCCAAGGACAAAGGCACCAAACACTTACTGTAGCGTCAGCAGTGTGTGAAACCAAGGTATAAAATGTGAAACCTGGTCTTAAGCAGGCCTTAGTGCTCTCCCTGCACCAGCTGCAGAGCAAAGCTTTATGAAACTCCACCACAGATACCACAACTGAAGCCACTCAACTTGCTCCAAAGACAGATTTGGGGTTGTCAAGACACAGAGAAATGTATTTGACCTCTGTAAAGTAAGAGCTCTGTGTTAACTGTTCAAAAATACTCAGCTTACCAACCTAGATATTACGGATAAATGGATAGAGCCTAATCTCTCCCATTTAGAAAGAGGAAAAGAAGAGAAGAGGAAGAGGTCATTTAGTACCTTATTTAGCCTRCAGACATTCATTATTCAGAGCTACAGACATGCTAAGTGAATATCCCAAACTCTGCAATTTTAATTGAACTAATAGTTCAGATACTGCCAAACCACACTTATCAAAAAGGCTTTCATTGGACAGACACTTCCTACTCCAATGTCATATTTTATGACAAGGCTATAAACACCTTAAAAATCTGTATTTATAACGGCAACATCGATGATCTGAAAGAAGAGGCTTCTATTGTGCTGCAACTGCTTTTAAGCAAACAGCAAACATGCATTTTTTTCCACAAGAACCCAGCTTTATATATTAAGCACGCAGAATCTGACACACAAACACAAATGCACACATTTCTCCTGTCCAAAGCAATTACACCGCCCACATTCAATATCCTTTAACCACAGCCTGCAAAGTACAGTACTGGCATAGGTTACTTTACAGATGATACTGAATAACCTACGCCAGTTTTTAATGCACAACGGAAATCTGGTTTGCTCCCAGCTGCTGGTATAATAATTACTGTCCTATGGTTGCTAAGAGATACTTTGACTTTTTTTCCAAGACTACTAAAACATTTCTGTGCGCGCAGGCGAAAGGATGCTGGGTAAAGCAATAAAATGACTCCAGCTGTAGCTCTCCAGCAGAATTCAAAGCCAGATGACAGCTGTAGAGAAAATGAAAACCAGACTGAGCTTCTCTTCTTCTTCAGATTCTCTCCCCTCACTTCTCCCCTTCTCCCAGTTTGCCAGAGTTAAGTCTGGGAGACAATTCAACATTGTTCTGCAAACACTGTTAAAAATGTTCTGCTGCGAGCTGAATGATTACACAGAAGGATGGATGAGAGGCTACATTTCCGTTGCATCCCAATTCTTGTATTTACTTCCCATGAGGCCTGAAATTCTGCTGTTTGATGTTAACCAACACAAGAAGAGCTTGTTCCCCCCACACACACTTACTTTTTTTTTTTCCCTCTTAATTGTGAATAAACAATACAGGTTTCAAAACCATTCAAGTATCCTCCTTATGTTTTAGCTATTTCTAACACTGATGGAGCAATTACTTTCAGATTTGGCAAAGAGCTATTTCTAACACTGATGGAGCAATTACTTTCAGATTTGGCAAAGAACTTTAATTACAGTCAGGTATGTGTTTCTGACATGATCTGAAATATTACCCAGATTAGTCTGAATATTTATACAATTTAAGGAAAAAACAAAACAAAACATCCCCTACACAGGTATTCCACATGCCTATTATTTCCTCCAAAGCTCTTCTACCTGAGGATGCAAAGAACACCAGAGATGACTGGGGATTCCAAAGAGGAAACCAGAAAAATAAAWCAGAAAGCCTAACTCTGTTAGAGTAAACAGGGAGGGACATGTGAACAGCCTGTCGTGGACATTGAGGGAAAAAAAATCCTCTTCATTTTTAAATACTAATCCAACAAAATAAACCTTACAGAATTAGAGCATATATTAAGATTTATTTTAAATGGTCAAATAAATTAGTAATACTTTTATTTCTAGAAACTACACATAGATAACTTTTGTTCTACCTACTGTTAATCTTTAGTGCTTTATCATGTACTATTTTCTCCTCCATACATGCAATATAGTGTCATGTTTAAATTTTGTGATAAATTTATTTCACAGTGTCTATTTTTTTTTGAATAAAACTTGGGCAAAGTTTCCTTTGCAGACAAAAATAAACCATATTCTCACTGAATAGTGTATTTACAAAAAGGCATGTCAACCATTTATGTCCTGCCTGCCTACATCCAAACCACTTAAGGCAGTGTGTTTTAAGTGGTAGGCCTCTCCCCCTTCGTTTTGGCAAGAATCAGCCATACCCACACTTTTGAAATAACAAGCCAGTCAAATTTCTTTTCTCTCCCCTTATTTTTTTTTTTTTTTTTTTTTTTTTTTTACTGCCAACAGTAGAAAACTTGAGTGCTCTATTTCTTATTACTTTGAAATTGTTAAAAAGTGCTGGTTGTCTGCAAATTTCAGTGGTATGTCTGAACCAAATAAAATCGGCAGAAATTAAGGCTCAAAAATTGTATTCTTCAGTTCTCAAAATTAAAAGAGTTATGCATTTTAGTTTCCAAGAGTGCCCAAAAATGTATGAGATGTAGATTTTTTTTTTTGACATAGATTTACTTCTAGGAAAATTCTTGATTCTATTTTTAACAGTTTTCARTGAAGCTCGAACAGTCCTAGAGCAAGAGCTTTATGTCTGACAGCAGAAAAGCTGAGCTAGCGTTTGAACAAGCAGGCAAGCTACAGCAGCCACGCAGTTTAATTCAATTCATAGGAACTCCTGCTTTTATACCAAAAAAATTCAAATCTCCTTTCAAAACAAATTCCCAGTGTACAACCCCATATAAACAAATGTCTAAACATATATTTATGCCCAATATCTGTTTACAAACATTGCGGGTAGTCGGTTAGCTTTGCACCAACCCATTTCTGTGTTTGTATTTCAAATGTATTTAATAAGATTAAGGGGTATTTAACAAAATGAGTAACTTTCATATAGCTTGTTCATTTAACAACTTACTGCAATTTTGGTAATTTACACAACCTTTAACAGCAACTACGAACCCTCTTAACCCCCTCCCTCATTATTTTTGAATAAGGGAAGTACGATAGACACATTTGGTTTTCAGCAAAGATGCTTTCTTTTTGAATTTCTATTTAAAGAATGTAAACAAATGTGGTGACCCGAGAACAAATATTGTGAGCCTAGGGAGCACAAGATGAGCTCAATTTTTGCATGTTGCAAACATGTCTTAGGCAACTGCTGTGTTTCTCTTACATTTATGAAATGTGATAATACAATGTGCTCAGCTGTACAGCAGAACGTATGTTCAGATATTACTTGAATCATTTCATTTGCTCTCTGCAGCAGAGTATAACTGGCCAGAAAAATAACTTATGAAGCACATCTTGCCTTCTTCATTGCTACCCATCTTGATTTTAAAAAACAGACAAGTGCTAATCAAATTTATGGACACAGTACCTACTATATTCATACTTCAAATGTATGCAGGAATTACAGGATTCCTGAGGAGTAAGATGCTTAGACTAACACGGGAAAGATGCTCTGATGGCCAGTGATGGAATTGACAAGACCCTTTTAAAAATTATGTTAACTACTAAATCAAGAAGATAGAAATATAGGTACATTAGTGATCATGCTATGAAAAGTCAAGTATGAAATAACTCTATTCTTTTGGATATAATTTAGGTAAAATATGGCTATTCAGTATTTTTATATAAACTATGAATTATGAGGATAAGCTCTCCTGTTTGATCTTTTGTATATCATTCATCAAAGGCTATAAATGACACCTCTAGAAGATCTGTTATGATGAAACAATACTGTGTATGGGGGCGACTGGAATTTTTTTTATGCTTATGTGTCAATCTCTTAACACTCTGCCCACTCACCAAAATGCCTATGCATACCCAAGCATATTTTGTGCATAAATTCAAAAACTTTTAATAGGGCACAATTAAAATTATTACTAATTGGCTAATTTTTACCACTAGAAAACAAGTAATTCTTACTATCTATCCACAGTATGGATCCACAATTACAGCACATGTACTATGGTGAAATCATGTAAGGAGTTTTGCTGTCTGGAATGTAACATTTTAAACAGCAATTTCTTAAAAGGATAGATTTAAGTATATAGAATATATGCAAATTTTCCTTTCTCTGCTTTTGGTCCAATAACAGAGTTTGCAAGTACAAAAAATATCACAGGTATTTACTTTAACTTTGGCACTCCTATACAGAAATGAAACAACTTGGCAGCCTAATCAAGAGGTAATTTGTTTCCTCTAATCTCATTAGGCCTGTAAAAATTGCATAATTGTTGAAACATGCTTTATTGCAAAGATTAATACATCTTTTGAAAGCTGATTAAGGGTTGCATTTACTTTAGCACACGTTTTCTCCACTGTCAAAAAATCATTGCTACTTTAAATCCACAAATATCTGATTATTAAAGTGTCTTAAAACAAAGCCCTGTAATTCAAGAACAGCAGCAACAGTTGGTTGTATAGCCCACACCTACAGGAAGAGAAAAATCCATCCTCTTCCATAAAATGGAAATAAACCAGAAAAAAATCTTCCGCAGAAACACTGCAGTCTAAATACTGGACTATCAGTCTCATATTATAATTTGATTCCTAACTGTATCAACAAAGAAGACTAACAATTTTGGTGATTTTGTGTTGCAGAGGATTTAAGCTGCATATAGCGGTATAGCAAACTCAGAATCAAAATTTAATATTGTGTAAGTGACAAAAAACTTTCTCTCAAAAACTGCTTAGGAATATCATCAATTGTCTGAATATCTTCTAACACTCCAGAGCTATTTGTTTCTATACGAGCTTCATATTAAATACCTGAACATCTGAAAAGTGAACTGAATATGTGTGGGAATAAGGCCAAAATTTTCCATGCAGTTATAAATACGAAAAATTAGATGACATTAGATGTCATGCATGCATGCATGTAAAAATACCCAATTATTTTTCTACTTGGTTATATTACTGTCATATTACTGCATTCTTAATTACATGGATTTCTGGATGATCTAGAGCATTGCTGTACATCAGTTTCATAGCACTTGATACACCTACTGTGTAAAGTATTATGATTTGGAAGCAGAGAACGGCGCAAGTTACCACCTCTAATGACATCAGGCCTTGAGCCACTGTTCAAAAACAGCATGCTGAGACAGATCAGTAAAAATTTTTATCCAAGCAGCTTAACTTCAGTGTACATATTTGTGGAAAATATTCCAACTTCTGCCACAGGTTAGACTAGATTCTTTAAACCATTATCTCAGGATCATTTCAATCCCAATCATACAGAGTCAGAAGTATATATCATAGCAGAGTGACTCTAGGAAAATAAGATGTACATGTGAAAAATGACAGAGTGCACAAGGGAGAGACATGTCTATTTTCATCCAGAAGAATATTTCCTGTTCTCATGACTGCTAAGAGGACATGACGGGACCAGACATTTTAAACTCAAAACTTAATGTTAGGATGACTAATCATCCTACTGATTAAATATTCACTACTAAGTTTAAGGCAGACAGTATCATAAGCTTCCAGATAAATCTTCTGGACCTTACTTAACTTAAATCTTAAAAAAAACTTAAATCTGCTGCTGCTCCAATTTTGCTTATTCTTTGTAAGAAAAAAAAAATCAAAAAGTTTAAATATCTTCCACAAATAACTGCACAGTTAATACAGAAAGGAAAATACTTACTTGAAAGCAGTCTTCTGCCACTTCAACATCATTTTGGGAGGGTGGATAACCTACAGAGAAAGTAGAAAACACAGAATAATCAAAGTTCATTTTATTTATCACTTATTAATTCAATCCTTCAACATCCACCAAATATAATATAAACAAACTAGTGCACTTCTTAAGCTAATGGATTACTGTATCTCACAACCTCATTTTACTAAGTACCTTTCATTYCTAATTTCTGTATTATTTAATATTTCTATTGTTAATTTTTATTTAATTCTTATTTATCTTGTTCACACCTTTCTTGTAGAAGCATTTCCCAAATATCACCAGAAGCCAGAAACAAAGTAGCACAGTCTTGTCAACCAAGCATTTTGAAAATTAAAGACAGGCACATTTCAGTTAGTAGGAATGCATGCTGTCTTATAGCTGTAATTTTGAAACCCACAGAAACGAGCTCTGAGTCCTTAAGAAAGTAAAAGTATGTTCTTATATGTTCTCTGCTTACTTCTCTTGCAGGAAGAATGGTAAAAGAGCAACTCGAAGAACTCATTTCATTAAGACAAAGGGCATTTTCCTTCAAAAAAATCTGCTTTGTTGTTTGCTAAAATAATGCACACTTGTCTCACCTCCTAAATTCATGGTACAAAATGAGTATTTTCTTCAAAATTCTCCCTTGTTTCAGTTGCTTTTTACAGCCTTGAAAAAAAATGATCTTTCCATTCAACAAATGCTTGCTCCCTTCTCTTCTTCCTCTTTTCTCCTCCCACCTAGCAATACATTTACTCTATTTTTTTCTCAAAATTTAGGCTTTACAGTATTCTTGTTTGTTCGTTATTTCCACGAGATCAGTGAAGCTCTGGAAGCAGCTAAGCCTACTATTATTAGAGAAGATTCTTTAGTCCCATGCAAATCTGTCCTCAGAACTACCTTGTTGGCTGTTAGTAAGTGAAAAAGCCTGAACTGAAAATGTGAGCAGAAAGGCAGAGAACTACAGGTCTCAACTCATTCAACTTCCTAGTCTGCACTGTGAGAACAAGCTGCTGAGAAGATCTGAAAAAAGCCCTCGAGCTTCCTCCTTTTCCCTATCTCTGCAAGAAAGGCAATGCTTTTTACACAGGAACTACCTTATTGATGTCTGTAAAACAACCTAAGACACCTGGGTGAAAGATGCTTTAGGAAACGCCAGAAATACTGTCTTTAAAACACCCATTATAATCTGAACATGCTACAGATCAATCCATACCTTTAAATATTGTCAGCATTAAACTGAAGTACTTTGCATACTTTTAGCTCCTTTATAAATACACAAACCCCTCCTCGGCCCCAACTCCTCCGCCTAGGTACACACCTTGTGAAATATCCTCTACCGCTCTCCGAATACCTCTGTCGAATGCTCTTGCATCAGCAGGACTCTGAAACGTGAGGCCAAACTTTTTGTCATCAATCTTCCAGTGGTAAAAAGTAGGAGTAACTTTGTTGTAAACGAGATCCTTCTTTAACGTGCATTCCAAGACCACCTTCCAAAATAAGAGGAGAAAAAGCTATCAGCAATTAACATAGAAAACTTGGGAACAAAAGACAGTCTTTGTGAAACACCTGTGGATTATCAAAAGAGTCTATAAGTTTCTTCTTATTACGAGGATGTAACTTTGTAACTGGACATTATGATCTTTACTAACAGTTTTGATAGAGCAGCATGGGTTACACAATTCTTTTGTACAATTGTATTGTACAATTGTATATATGTACAATGTTTGTTTTTTTAGTTGTACAATTATTCTACAAAAGTATTCACTGCTGAACTAACTTTATGCTTTTTTCAGGTAGTTTCATTTCAGCTTTCTCTCAAAAAGGCTACTGAAAAGAGAATACAGTAGAACTCTTTTAAACATTGGAAAGATTTAAAACTGAAAACTTCTTTACAGGTCTAGGTCTTCTTTACACCTGAATGCCTATAGCTCATGTTCACCTACAGTTAAAACAATAATGAGGAATAACATACAGATACTATTTGGCTATGAGTCTATCCAAGATATGAAACTAAAACATTCATTAATGAAGAAAATCACAATCTTCACACCATTTCCCTAGTTCAATTTGATAATATTTAAAATATCTTTGTAATTTTTTTTACYAGGGAAATGCAGTATACGTAACAATTACACCAGTTTACACCATTTTTGATTAAAAAAAAAAAAAAATCTGAAGCAAAAAAGAAAGCATGAGGCCATATGTATGCTTGTATTCCTGTATCATTATACACCACTGAAAGCGTTGTAAAATATTGTAAAACAAGGTATTACTATCAGATTTTGAAAAATCTACATGGTCAGGCAAATGAGGAATTTTAATATAATTTTTAATATCAGTGTATTTTCAAATGGTTTTTATTTCATTATGTAGACAAATTTTTAGAAGATAAAAGATAAAATTTTCTTAGGARAACATTTTTTTWWWWAAAAAATAAGAAAATTCTCAAACTTTAAAAAAAAAAAATCTCCCTGTGCTTTTATTGCTCTTACATAATGCTTTGTGCTCTTCCTTTTTCCCTTGTGCAAGTATTACATAACGAAGGATATTTGAGGCTGCTCTTTATTACCCATCTCCTGTCCCGGCCCCACACCTAGCTGTTAATCATCTCCAGAGGTAACTGCTTTCCGTGTTGCTGATATACCCCTGTCTCAAGAGCGCAGGCCTTCGTCCGCCACGCGTGAACCCTTCCAGCATGAAAATCTTGACACTTTGCTCTCAATTCAGAATTAAAAATCTGATACTCTGCTCTGAATTCCCGAAGTAGTCAGCAGAATTTACGTGCAGCTGTCTACAAAGCAGTAAGGAATCGAACTATTTGCCGTAAACGCATAGGATTAGGTGCTTTGGCACCAAAACCGAACAAATCCAAAAATCATTCGCCAGGCCTAACTTGCAGTAGGTGATTATACTCTGCTCCTTGTGGTGATCTGAAATTTCTTTCCTTCTAAAAAGTTCAAAACATCCAAAATGAAGCTCAAAATGAAGGTTTCTGATATCACCACATTGTCTAGGTTTGTGAGACTTTTTGGGAGAGGRCCCTGCTGTTCAAAATTCCAACAACTTTGCTACTACATTACCTCAAATAGAAACAAGATATACAAGTCTGACATCAAAAACACTGATTCTTTTAATACCTCCGTGACCACTTGCTCTCAATGGAATTAATCAAAATGCCTGGGAAAATGGAAGAAAAACAAAGCACATGCTGGCTGTGTCCGAGAAAACAAGTAAATCCACCTTAAGGCAAAGGACCTTTTCTGTATAATTAGACACTTTAAACTGAAAATTTGAACCTGGACAGCAAGCACTGATGCAAGACAGAAGCCCCAGAGAGAAAGTACTGGACTAAAATCTTATTGGCCTGCAGCTATAAGTTACATACAAATAAAAAAAYCACACACAAATACTAAGATAATATAAACCAGGCATTATTTCCTATACAACACTAATTGCTTTTAGCTTGATTTAAAGAACTATCACATTTTACAGAACAATTAAGAACTGATTTGGCAGTAGGAAAAGCTGTATGAAAATTCAAACTCAGAGCTCAAAATCAACCAGGGTAGCTGGGGAGACACAGAGCACCCACACACCACCCTCCAAGGCATTTATATTTTCAAAAATACCTTTGTACATATTTTACAACAACAAATATTTTCCTGTTAAATATTTTCCTGCTTGCTTGCCAAAGGAAGCAAACTGTCATGGTGAAGAAGCAGTCTACCTCATATATCTCCAGATATAACCTGGGACACAGATATAACCTAATAGTGTCATAATTACTCACAAAAATGCTTTTCTATAAATCTTCTTGTCTTGAASCACATACCCACACTCTTGAACGATACTAAGAATTATTTGCCTTGTATGGATGAGAAAAATCTGTTAAGTCTTAAATCCTGGGATAAGATAGTGTTTTACTACTTTCTAGTTGGGCTTTCAAGAGCTTCTAGCATTTTATATAAAGAGACTGACTACTTATCATTCATCATCCAAACCTACAAACACATAAGCATTACGTTTGACAAATATGCCTTTCCTGCTCAAAAAAAGGCCAAGCAAGCAACCCCTCCCTCCTCTAACACAACACAACTGTGAACYAAAAGCTTTTCTCTAGTCTTGGGCCAACGCTGCATGACTTGACTACATTCACGCTACAGATGTGCCACCAATGCCCACGTGACCCCATGGCATTATTTTTGTGGGTCTTTTATTTCTTAATTCAAGTCAGATAATGTGATCACTGTGCTGTAGCCTCTCAGAATAGGGAGCAGATCGTGTGGAACCAAGGGCGTTGACTGGTGCCCTGCGTGTCTTACAACGCAGCACAACACTGGACAGGGCTGCTTAGGGGTACAAGGTTTCCTGAAATATCCTCAGCTGTGGCCTTCCTTGGGAAGGACTCCTTGARCATATGGGGTCTTAAACCAGATGTGGGCATCACCATGCGGACGGCTACTTGAAATAGACCTAAACTGGCTTAGAGAATGTCCCAACACTCAAGTAAGTAGGGACGATCAGCAGGYCAGCGTTTCAATTCTCTCCTTTGGCCCATCTTTACTGTTAAATAAAAAGAGCTCTTGATATTACTGAACTAAGCAGAATCAGTAAGATATCACAAACTCAAGACATAATCTTTTGCCTGACCTACTCTGACAATTTCTGCATTATCAGGGGGTGCAACTGGAAGACATAGTGAAATAAAGTTTACAGAAGTAGTATCATCTTGGTGATATGGCTAAAAGCAATGCCAAGATACTTCCCAAGTGAGTCACCAACAACAGTAAGAAATGAAAGAGGCCACCAAATCTATTTCCTGTTTAAGCTTTCATTTTTCTATGGATTTGTTTTACTATGAGAGCATATGCTGCTTTCAAATTTAATTAAAATCCTGGCACAAGTGTGGTAATCCATCATTTCCCAAACTTTAAAGTATATTCTAAAAGACTAACCTAGTAAATGAAATACTGTTAAGTCCTCAGAGAACAGATTTTTAAGAGAAGAACAGTATTTATATCCCATTTCAGGCTTGTATTTCTTCATTCACACAGTTTTTCGCTCTTCAAAAGAGAGACTTTAACCTTTTGACTTCTTTGTCACCCTTGACTGATGATTCAGAAGATACTAGTGACTTTTTCGGCAGAAATCTGCATTGCAAAGGACTGGAGAAGAACATAAGGCAGAGCAGAGCAGTCTAAGAGASTTTTGTTCAAACAAGTAAAATTCGAAGTCCAAAACCCCATATGCTTGAACCTAGAGCGCGTTTAGCACTGCTGACAGTAAAACAGAACTGAGCCAGTGTCAAGGCAGACGAAGAGAGCAGCGGCGCTGCCCAGGTTAGGATGGAGGGCAGCTCTTCCCAGCAGTCTGGCTGGAGCCAGATCTGGGAGGKTGCCTAAAATAAAGCAGGAAACATGCAATTATGTGAAGGGTACTTTGTGAAGTATCTTTACATTCTTACACAGATCTAAAGAAGCTGGGTCAACTAGTGGCTAGAGGCCCCTCCYCTACATTGATTCTAGTGGTGCAACTGCTTTGATTTTCTTCACAAATGACTAGGATGCACTTTCTTCAATCCCATCAGACACTTAAAATAAACTGTATGGATTCCTGAATTCTACATATAATTGAACTCGACTCATAACAGTGCTGACAGCAAACTAATTCGTATTGCAGTGGCCACAGGGGGAGATGAGAATGTATAAAGAACATATCCTCTCCTGCTATGGTCACTGCAATAAGAAATTTCAATACTTTGCTGTTCAGTTCCCCAATATTTAATTTATTGTCTTGACTTACCAGCTSAGATGTACAGTCTTCAATTAAATGCCCACACAACCTATAAAGTATATAGGGAGATCTGGCTCTTCAAAAGGGAGCTGATCTTGGCAGTACTGCTGGAAGCAGCACTTGGATGGGAAACAACTGCAGCCAGTCGACCAGGCAAAAGATGCATCTCATTCCTTTTGAGCCTGCAGAAGATACCTCCAAACACCTTAATTATGGATTTTGAGATGCACTGGAATAAACTGCATTTTTCTTTTGAAATACAAGGAGGAATAATAGTAATATTATCCTCTTAACTGACAGACCTATCCTTTATCTTAGGAAACACCATAGATGTGAATTCTGCTTGCTCTCCCTAGCCCGAGCTATATTCCAAACCCCACGTTTTCCTACCTAGCAGAAAAGTGCTCAGAATTCCATGCTGAGGGTTTCTCCAGGATAAGGGAATTTCTGTGTCTCCCACAGAAGCAGTACCAGTCTACAGAACACTTTCTGGCCACAGAAAATAAAAATGTAGCCCAGTTATGAATATATTTTAACTATGCATACAGTGACTTGAAAGAAAAAAATATTCCATTTATTATAATTGCCTTTTTTTTTTTAATCCATACAAGTATTTTTGGAATTTGTGTGTATCTTTTTACAAAGCAAAAATGTGAGTAAAGGAATTTGCAGTCCAAACCATAATGACTTTAAGATACTAAAACAGATGAAATATCCTTGAAGCCAGCAAGACAACATGCGTTCAAGGTCTTAATAACTGAAATATTAAAAATAGTTTAGGAAGCTTCTTTATAAAACTATATTGCAACTTCCTCTTTAGAAATACAATGGCAAACCAATTAAACAAAACAGTAATTTCAAATTTATTCAGATGTAGCATTTACACACAGGGCCCTATTCTAAATTTAGATTAGAATCATGTTGAATATACAAACAGTAGATTAATATTCAACATATCTAGATCACTACCTGATTTGTACTTATTTTATCCCTACTCAACAGTAAACATAAGGCAGACCTGTAATGCCTTCCATTTTAATTCACTTATTTTTTAAAGCATTTTATGTACTGAAGTAGTCTTCAAATGCCCTTTGAGGATTTCCTCTGAGGGAACACATCCTTCTCCATTCTTTTGGTTGGAACAAACAATTATGTTTCTTCATCGTATTTTTCCCATCTACCAGAGAAATACAAGACAACTGCAAATTCTATTCAGACTTAAAAAAAAAAAGTAATCATTACCAATAAATAACTGTGGACTAAAAAAGGCAAAAGGTGTTTAAAAACTGTGTTTGAATGATGAATCCACAAAAATATCCTTAAAACAAATGTAAAGCATTAGAAATACAGCAAGCATAAAGATCAAAACTGTTTTAAGATCAGTGACCTGATCCTTATCTAACAGGATTTCCCCTCACCCAGTCCCTGCTACCATCCTGGAAGAGCACCATGACCTCAGGATATCCTCATCTACCCTGCTAGGATCTTGTTCCCTTTATGCTAACAGGTGTCTTAAATTATCCTGCGTAACTTCGTTGTTAATTCATTAGCTTTTGATGAGAAACAGCTCATTTGAAGCCTGAGGAAGTGTATGCACATACTGCTTCCTTTTACTGTTTTACTCTGCCAGCATCCCCRGCTCTGCAATATTCTTCTCACAGCCCTACTCTGTATGTTTGCCAGTTTCCTGAACTTTATTCAGTACACACTGGACAAATGTTCTTCTCGCTTGTGCTTCTTCCTATCCTGTTTTTGAGGGCCTGAYTTCAAAGAGCAACTTTCTAGAACAAAATCTGTCCTGGCAGATGAGTAGGTCAACAGATTGGGTGGGGAATCCCAACCTGTTYAGGAGTATAAGGGTTTGGAAAATATTTTGATTAAACTCAGCTCATAGAATTTAGTCTTCCACGAGAAGTGGAAACCTAATAGTGCCTGTGCATAGGGATAAGGAGAGAGGACACCCCAGGTTGGGACACTCACAGTTTCAATACTTCCACATGCATTTTGGGGAAGCATATGGAAGTATTTAGAAAACTAGAAAATATTAGAAATTAGCCTTCTATCCTGAGCATKTCATCCTCCCTAGATTCTGAAGCAAAGCTGTGAAAATGGAAAGTATTAAGAGTTAGACAAAATTGCCAAGTATTTCTAAGTGGAAGTAAGTGCCTCAAAAACATCCTCAAAAAGGCTAAAAAGTGAACTACTGCAAAGTGAGGAAAAAGCTGCAGGTGCACATAGCTGTGCAGGAACAGAGGGTACTCTGCTAACAGCACTACGCCTCGTTGAAACAACTGAGTCAGCACAATTGCTATTTATACGCTTTCTTCCTACAGCAGTTGCAGTCAAGGCAGAAACCTCAGCAGCCCTGCCTCAGGGGAGAAGTTGGTATGCTTGAAAAAGAATCAGCAGCACAATATAAGAAGCGATTCTACCTTTTAAGCTTACACAGAAGTTGCACGTTATTGTCAGGAAAGAGCAAGTCCTTGGCAAAAGCTGTTGCTTTTTCCATTTCTCTTTGTTTTCACAGTAAGACAGCCCCCTTCAGAAGYCTGCTTGGCACCCAAGTAACCACAGGTCATGCCCCAGCAAGTCCTACTTGTCTTCCACAGGTCTGCATGTAAAAATGACCAAGAAACTACAGCAGAMACTACAGTTTTCGTATTGCAAGGACAGCATTCACGAAGTAAATACTTCGTAAATACTTTATGTTAATGTAGCTGGCCTATGAATACCTCCCTCTTGCTAATCAAACCAGAAGAATTCTTGAATCTGAAAACTTTATGCTTTCTTCCAAAAAACCTGCTTTCAGGTGAAGTGGCTGCATTCTATTGGAAACCAAAGTCTCAAACTGACTGACGGAATTCCTCAGAAATTCCTTCAGATTGTTTTCAATGAGATATCCTACTTTAATATGATGACAACACAGGCATTAGACAGTAACATCAGTGTACTAATAAGCTAACAAAGAGCTTTTACTTTGACGCTCTGTTAAGGAAAAAAAAACAACAAAAGATGTAAAAAAAGTGTTTTCTCAAATGAATGAACACCTGTAAAGAAAAACTGGTTTAGAGCTTTGAGAAGATCAGCATGCTTAATTCTGGAAATGCATGGTACTACCGAAAYGAAATACTTGGCTCTTTAGGTGTATGAACATTAAGATGGATAAAAGCTCAGCAACAGCATTAGACTGACACTGTAAATTTCCTTTCTAATGTATGAACAGCAACATGCAAATGTCTATTCTTAGGTTCGATGCAGATGGAATTCATTACCGTTTTATCCCTGAGTCGTTCTCCATGGATAAGAAAATCAGCACAGCTATTCTCTTCCTGGTGAATGACTTTGAAGACTGTGACACAGCTTAGTCCACCCCCTCCAAGCGGTAACCATCCGCCACTTGAGTCATCCCGGGTCATCACCACAGCTCGCACTCGTGCATAACTATTACTGGAAGAGATGCGAAAGCAAAAATTAGTTTTCCATAAATGCAAGACAACCAAGTATCCAGTCTATTCCTTCTCTTTTTCTTTCTTTCTTTCTTTCTTTTTTTTTTTTTAAGTGAACAAACAAACAAACAAGAACCCCCAAAGCAAAAACTCAAAGCACACGATCATGACAGGGAACACAGTGGAGGCTGAGTGCTTTCGTAACAGTCACTTAGCAGAAAGCAGCTAAAGACAACTCTCTAGAAACTTCCTCTCTCCTTTAATTCTCTCACTGGGCTTCTTAAGAAACATCCGCTCCTCCTTGGAGCTTACACRTAATTCCTTGAAATGAAGTCTTAGCAGATAGAATAGTTTTTCAGAGTCAGAATAGACATTCTTCCAAAAATCTTACAGCCAGTGATCTAGCTGCACAGCGCTGGGGCAACAGGAGGCAGGGGGGAGCGAGGAGAGAGAATAAGAACCAACTCCTGATTTATTTTAGGCTAATCATGAAGCGAGTCAGCCACCATGAAATTGCACAGAAAAGAGAACAAGAAACCAGAAAGAGGTCAAGCCTTCTCGCCCCGCAATCTAAACAGGAACAGGCTCCCRGCCAGCGCCGCTGCCTCCCTGCGCCAGGGAACCTGCCCTCGGCGCGGCCGGTCCCGGCACGCGCCCCTCGGCCTTCCCACCCGCTCCCAGCACGGCAGCGCAGCCCTTTGTGGGAAGGGAGCAAGCGGCATTCGCCCTGTTAATTAAAAGCCAACTTCCTTTTTTGCAGAGAAAAAAGGAAAAAAAACTCAGAAAAAAACCTAGATTTTCTGAATATTTTCTCCTTTCATTTTAATTAAAGAGTACAGGTTTGGTTACGAATATGCTGCTGCATCAGCTGGAAAGCCACGTGGTTTAGCAAGCCTGGCAAATGGTCCCGCATTCTAAGTATGGTTTTTATGAAGTGCATGAATGAGTATCCCAGGACTCTGTGAGAAACAAAGCCCCAAGCCGCCTTCTGCAGCATGTTCCTAATCTTAGACTTGCCAATTAGCATTAGTTACCTAAAATTTAAGAGTGGATCAGAAGTTTTAAGAGAAAGACATCTTATAAAATTATTCCCATTGCACAACATTTGTGTTATCCCATAAATGAAATTTGTATTTTGGAAAGATTGCTTTTGTCTCCCAAAATAACAGAAGTTCTTGATAAGCTTTTTGCTTAATTGATGTCTATATAAATATATACACACATACACAGAGATATATATATACACACACACAGAGATACTCGGTACAAGCATCCAAAGCTCAAACCCATAAAGCTGTGCAAAATGGGAACTAAAAAACAAAATCTATTTTAGTCCGCAGGCACGTGCAATAATAACTCAAAACAGACTTTSTTCCTTTTCCTGCAGGGGGGATAAAGGAAGAGCACCCTCAAAACAAACAGCCACCTTCTCCTGCCTCAGCCTGGTAGCTAGAAATGCCACTTTAGTGAATGCATCTGACCAGCCGTGCATGGCATCTCTTACTAACGTCTCCTGAGCAGCACGCAAACATAACCAGGAAAAATCCGGTCATTCATTGCACACATCTGTCAATTCTTTTAACTGAAAGCACAAGCTAGATTTTTGATCCTCARTAACATCACTGAGTCACTCACTACTGCCTATCCTTGTATTCCACTCAGGGAAAAGTTCAGGGCGTAACGGCAGAGAAGGACAGGGGACGTCCCTCATTGCTCTCGGGTGAAGAGCAAGGACGCCAAGACTTTTCTGTGAACCAGTAAGGAAGACGATGCACTCCAGTGTGAACCAGTAAGGAAGACGTTTATGGTGTATTTCTAGTATTCCGTCAGGCCAAACACAAAAGTAGCTTAAAAATGCTATCTATTCTATAGATCAGGTTGAAAATCTAAATATTATAGCTTTATTTTGATTACAAACCGAGCTACCCCTAGTATTATGGAGGATTCAACAAGATTATAGAGACGTATCATTTAGGGATGGCCKCACAACTTCACTTAGCCTAAAAGGCCTCTTCAAGAACAGTCACAGAAAAATCACCTGAACATTTAACATCACTCTTAATTACAACAGGGAAAGGAAAAAAACTGGACTCCAGAGTTTTTTGTTTGTTTTCCTAACAATGCCAGTTCACACCCCAGTTCACTGCCCAGGAAAAGCACAGGAGACTTCAAGAAGATGCCTGCCACACCTCACCAGCAGCTGCCTACCACTGCGGGGATTCTGTCCCCTTCCCTACAGTGAGGGGTCTATTTTTGCCTAGTTAACAGCCTTGCATTTTGCTTCATATTTTCTAGTCTTTATTTTAAACAGCACTTATGTTGTCAAATATTTTTTTTTAAATTGTCAAAACCACTGTATTAGTGCAAGAACTAGAAGAAAACATAAGTTTGTAATGTTTAATGAATAGTTTTTCACAGCAAAATGAAAGATATTTTTTCCAGGCCACTACCTTGCAAATTAACTAGACAAGWTCTTTACTGTAGATGCATAAGAATGTCAAGGGAAAAAAAAAAACCACACCTAAAAGAAGCTGCACACTTTTAAAATTTAAAATAGCTCATAATTGGTCATAATAGCTATTTTCAGTAAAGATACAAATTGCTATCACCAAGTCCTGCTGCTGCTTCGTGACTAGCTGCAGATTGACTTGCAGCATCCTCTGCAAACACAGAACCTGCCCCCCCAGTCCTGCTGCTGCCTCCATGTATGTGTCTCCTGCCTTTCTCTGYTAGAGCTAGAGCTGCCAGAAACAAACAAAAATATTATTTTTCCCAGAGGAAAATGGGAGACACACTGATGGAGAAAAGCACGGCAGCTATCCTGTGACATTCAGTAACCGGAATCTAGTTTTAACAGAGTGCAACTCTTCCCTTTTCTAGATTCATAGAACTGGTATAAGAAATGGAGTCTCCTAGGTTAAGTGGAAACAGTGTTGTGTACTTATTTAATGAAATATTTCAATGCAAAGAATGCACAGAAATTTCAATAAAATATAGCTTTACCAACACAACTAATATGGGTTAATGTATGAAAAAAATATTAAGACACTAATGAAGTTTTGCCAAGGCTAGGGGGAAAACCAGCAACCCAACCAAGCCGTGGCGYGCTGCGTCCCGCAGCATGTCGAGGCGTTGTTCCGTGCAGGCACGCCGTCTCTGCCGGCACGCGGCTCGCGGCGCTCCCGGCRCACCTCCGAACACCGCTCGGCACGGGGGGAGGCTCCTCACCTTTGGCTGGTGCTTCACACGCGCACTTCAACCCTCACCATTTCCGGCGCGGCGCGTTTGGGTGTTTGCAGCCTCTCCCRAAGGTGGTACAAGAGCCACCCTTTATGGTTCGCATTATCCAGACACCCTAGAAAATGTTATGATTTCCTAGCAGGAAAGTTTTCGTGAGTATGTGCATGCCCACTATGCCAAAAGGCAACACCAAACCACCGAGGTAACAGCTATTACACTGGCAGATAAAATTCATTGATTATTTRCTCAATGGAGAGGTATTTTTAACAAGTATTTTTAACAGTGCCACTTGAACACATATGTATCTTGCCGTGTGGCATATAGCCCTTTGTAACTAAAAGCTTAGAGAACGACTGCCACCAGTAAAAATATTAATGCCCCATTTACAATACAATGAAATGCGATTATGGCCCTAGAAGAGTATTAACGAAAATGCAATTTATACCAACGAGAAAGACAGCATATCCGATTTGTTCTTATGATCAGAAAACTGCTGCATATTATCTTCCTCAACTGCTAGGTAAGGATTTGTCTGGTATGACTTATTTGGACTGTTTTTTCCCCACCCAGAAGTAGAGCAGCAAACCAGGTGACACAGTAAGGTGTCAGGCTGGTAGAGGCTGGACTCTGTAGATTTTCTCCCTTACAAGAGAGGCAAAGGATGCTGAGCAGAGGTGCAGCAAGCATGCCTGGCTACCAGGATGGGGAAACGTATCTTTGAGAGAACCTCAGCAGGAGAAGACAGGGGTCTCTAGAAGTAAGTAGTGACAAGGGTTGAATTAGACAACTGCTCCTGCATCTAGGAGGCTGGTGCCCACACTGATTTATAACTGAAGAGCTGGGTTCCCACCATGCTTTTGGCTTTACCTAAGAAGGAAMCGGACATTGCTGCTTCACGGAAAACAAAAGCCAGAGAGCAAAATGGACCGAACCCAAAATGACAGAAGGGAGAGGCCAGATGAGAAGCCTCATTGCCCATTTTATTATCATCAGGAGAGTGCTGATATTCAGAAGGAGCCACAAATGTTTGATTCATAACACAATGATTATTTAACAGCAGGGGCTCTCTGACTTGAGAAACAAGGTGCCTGGGACTGCATCTACAAGGCAAATACAAAAATGAGACACAGATCAACAAGCGTTCAAAACTGGGGCCTGTCCAAAAGCACCTCCTTGTTACAAAGGACCCTCCTGGATACAGTGTCGGGAGTGGGGAAGAGGCATTACAACCAAAACCTGTCAAATACAGAGAACTTAAAGATTTGTGACAGTGTAAAAATAAGTGACGCTTCAAGGACTAACCGCTACCTCAAGAGCTTTGGCAAAGCACAAGAGGCCATGGAGAAAAGAGAAGGTGGGGAGAAATTGTATATAACTTCCACAGATTTCAAATAAATTAGATATATGACATTTCTATGGGTAMGACTTCAACCCTGCTGACTCCCCAGCAGGGCTAAGTGGAATGTTATCTGTTTAATAATTGTAGCTAGGGGAGTCAGTGAGATGAGTGGGACATGAAAGATAATTTTTAATGACTTCCACAGCTGCCTGCTCAACAACAGAGGGACATTGGTACCAGGCTCTTCTGGATCAAATTCCATCCAAGTCTAAGCAGACGAGGTAACAGAATCTGAGTGGCCAGATCCTGGTAGTCATGAGTCCCTCGGCCTAAAAGTCTCTTTCTTTCAAAAAAACTGAATTTGCCTTGTTTTTAACAAGGCAATGAATTCCAGAAATGTCTGCTCCCTCTTCATGCCAGTGCTCTTTCTCCTCTCTCTGTTTTAGTTGCTTCCTCCTCAGTACCACCAGTTTTCTGAAGGTTGTTTTTACTCCAGTTACAGCACAGAAGTATCTCTGCCTCCTTAARTTTTGTGCAGTACTTACTTGCTGTTTCTTATGAAGCAAAGACTGAGATTCTGGATGCTGAGGCCATGTTATTACTTGCTTACCRTGAAAGTGTATTAAAATTCCACAGAAAGAAAACAAGGGAATGAATTAATTTGTAAATAAGTAAAGTTTCCATTTCTTCCATCCTTGTAAAAGCAGAGGAAACCATGAAAGACAAGTTTTTAATTTGCTCAGGCAATCAGCAAACCCAGGACAAGCACAAGTTTGTAGCCTAAGGCAGATACCACCGAAACTTAGACAACTCGACGCTTCTTGTAAGTCATCAGGCAACATCCACCCAGGCTAAAGGAAGTATGATTTTTTTCTTCTTTTAAATAGAAGTCACAGACCCAGCTGTGCCTTTTATTCTCCTTCCAGCAGCAGTGATTACTGTAGTTTATGATAAATAATCTAAGTAAAGTTTTTTTCATCAATAGCTGTAACTGAAGAAGTCAAAATCCTCTGCTCTCAGGGTCGCTGTCATCCGCTCTTGCATCCTGCACAGTCCCAGAGCTTCCTCCAAATATGTGAGTTCAATTAGATGGTCCTCTGTCAAAGCTATTAGTCATCCCGGCAYCAAGATTAAGGGAGGCAGGCTTCTCGAGTCCCCGTTAACAGGAGATGTGAATGCATTCATCAAGTCGCTTTGTACCGAGTTCTTGACCAGCAAGCTGAGATAAAAGCAACTAATGCACAAAAATAATAYCACAGTTAAGATTTCTTATGAATGATTTTAGCTACTCTAAGACAGGATGACAGGTTGCACTACATGTCTGCTATTTTCAAGCAGCAGCTATGTGCTTTTTTATTACACTGCTCCTTGAATTTAGAAATGGTGCTTCACCGATGTCCAATAAGCTGCTTAACTATTCTCCTCACACGCTTAATCCTGCAAAAATAGAGACAAAACCTAGAACCTTCTATACTTGCCACGTAAGGCAAATTTGTTTTTCAGTCTGCACAGAAAAGAACCTCAGACCAAGCTTAGCAAATCCGCACATGTAAAAGTATCATTTGTTAATATTGCTATATCTAAAGCTTGTCTCAAAATATAAAGGCTTTTCAAGAAGTTTAACCTGCCCATATGAAAATGATCCTGAAATAAAATGTATATTGCAACAAAATTACTAATGCTGAATTGTTCTGCTTTAGCCTAATGAGAAAGGAAGTTTCCAACACACACAGGCATCATCATAAACATGCTCAACTAACCAAGTATAGAGACAACATGCCAAACTGCCAAAATGTGCAACAGCTTGTACCGAAGCTAGACCAAAAATAATCTGAACCAGCTTCAAGAGGGAGAGCTTGTGAATTTACAAACCTATTTTAAACATCCACATTCTGTGACCGAGGGAAAGGCATTGCTAGGCAGGGCCACGCTTGGCACTTTGAATCAGTCATTTTGCAGTTTTAACAACAGCCTAGCTTTGGGAGACAGGAAAAAAACACGAGATAGACAAGTGAAAAATAAATGCAAAGACTTCTGTGACAAAAATCCAAAGGAGAAGAAAAGAAACGCCAAACAAAACTAGTGAAAATGTTTTAATGGTTTGCCCTTCATATTGCCTACACTTCAGCATTAACAACGTAACTGATACAGCCAGCAGACAGCTGGATCATCTGTTTGATAATCTCAGTAATAATTAGCATCCTTGCCCACCCTCTCAAGCACAGAAATAAGTGAAGTCCTAAGGTCAGAAGTCCTAAGGTCAGAGACCAGAGGAATGTGAGTCAGGCATCAAAAAAGTCCARCTAATCCTTGTATAACTGCACTCGCTTCTGCTTGGGATCACTGTCCAAAAGCTGCTACAAAAATCAGCATGCATGAATACCTGGCTCATGTGTGAACATAACACAGCAAAACAGCACATGGAAAGGTCTCTCAGCTTAAAAGAAGGTTCTTTATTTGCCATTGTTTGCTGCTTGTCCAGGAGAAAGGGTTAGAACCGTGTAATCAACTACACACACAAAGAGAAGAGAACAAAGTAAAGGAGGAAAAAAACCCATAAGAATACATGCATTTTCACCCTGCTAACATGTCAAAACAAGAATATATTCACACTCCATAAGTAATAGTTAGTCATGAGAACTCCTACAATRATCACTAAATCTCTCAAAGTCTACCCAGCAACTGAAAAAGGGATCCACAAGTCAGATTTTTCTTGTTTTGGCAACAACAAAGACGTAAACACAAAGTTACAACACCGAGATCATGAGATGATTTGCTGTTACAATTACATGTGGCCGCTTCCTCTTTGGACTTTTTAAAACCATTGGTACCATTAGAAGTTAAAGCTCTGGGGTGGAACTTCCCCAGAAGGAGGAAGTTCTGGAAAGGGAGATGGGGCTCGYTCAGGGGGACTGCACTTCACCTCTGTCTGTGCCGCGCCACCGACATCTGACTAAGGCTCCAAGGAAGCGAGTGCAACAGGGCACACGGCAAGTCCAAAGGAGCCCAAGGACTAAAAGAGAAGTCTTAAAACTCCAGCCAATCCAAGGGACAAAAATAGTGTGTTAGAAGAACTAGGCAGATTCCCTGTGCAGCTCGCACATTTAAGTTGCACAGTTTTACCAGGTGATACAGAGGAGAATCCATCCTTAAAATTAAGTACAATTATTTACCATTTCCGTTACACATATATATTTTCCAGTATAATAAAACAGGATATGAAACTGAAAAACCTTATCAATGGAATGAGATATACATTAAGTCCTTCCACAAACACTGGTTCTCTCACACTAATATTTTTAACAGGACCAAAAGGAAGTGATGCAGAATCCTGACTGCATTTTTGAAGAAATGTAAAGTAAAAAATTAAAGACTCCTGCTAACAGAAGCAGAAGGAAAAAAAAGTGTTCATTAAATATAAACACATGCAGATGGTGGGGAAAAAAAATCAGACTCAAGAAACAAATGCATCCTCCGCTCCACTGTCCCGATGGTTTTCATTGTGGACTTTGCTCATTCTAGAAAGAGAATGGATCTTCTCCATTCATATTCAAGGATCTCAAGCACAAGTTAACTATTGAAACAGCAAGAGTTGCAAGTAATTTTCCTTTATTATAGCTAACTGATATTGAGTACTTTTAACTACAATGATGTTTTCCAAATAACCCCAAGAAACCAGGAAAGGTCACTAACTGCTTTACTAAAGAGTAATCAGTATTTTATTCAGCATCCTAAAAAGAAAGCAACAATCTCACATCACAAGCAACTCCTTTGCAGTGATATAAACAAATGAATTCTAATTTATAAGCCTGGACATCCTGTGGTTTTTGGAAACCTTAAAATACCGGCTGTATTGTGGACATTCGTCTTCAGAAGTCGACAGACTTCTCTGACTTCATTAACAATCCAAATTAGCAGCACATTCACCAAAGAGGGGACCTACAACACTGTTTTTGAGGGGTCCGCTGTTTGAATCTGCTTGCTCAAACATCAAAATTCCTTGCATTTCAAGAGAAGAAAGACTATTCATACAATAATCCCCTAGGCAGGATACACTTGGCTCTAATTTTTATCTGTTCTTTCCAGTGATATTAAAGACGTTTTTAAAACTATTAGTAGTTAGACCTAGTGATTGAATAGAAAAATCACCAGAAAGAAACGCTTTCTCTGTTGTAAGGGTTCTAGAACTGTCACCCTATATTTGCAATCACAGTTACAATGGCTACTAATAAGTGGCTCATACTTATTTTATTCAACTCCAGCATCCCCTTGTTCGACTGTGAATTGTGACCAGTACTCAAGACAGCCATCTCTTCGAGGCATTTTCACAGAAGACCGAGCAAAAAGTGGTATTGACTATTTCAAACAAAAAGCTGATGTTTAAAGAAAAACAGCTGACACAGATGTTTCTTTAGGAAGTACAAAACAGAAAAATTGCCCAAGAGTTATTTAAGGGGAGGAAAGGGGAGCTAAAAATGCCAGAACTCAAGTAACAAAAATGAAGAAATAGATGTTTGAATAGCGGGTGACACAAGGAGATCGTGTCTATGTGTGTGTGTGCCCCATCCGTCCAGGCCGGAGAAGGGTGCCAGCACAGGCTCTGCCCTGCCAAGCAGATCGGAAAAAGGAGGGGAAGAGGAAGCAGAATCTCCTTTTCCCAAAAGGGCAATGGCCAGACACAGTCTCCGATACAGAGTAACACCGCTGAGACATTTTATGCCACTGTTTTTTATCTTTTTCTGCAYAGAGAAAATGCACTGATCTACAGCGCATCTTAAAAAAGGAACATATAATCTTCTAGATATAACCAGTTTAAAAAAATAGAAAAATGGTCAAAACCGGTAAAATAGTAAAATTTAATGTAGAGTTCTTTATAAGCTGGGTCCTTTACCTATACATACAGCAAAAGCAAGATGTCCTACTGCTGCCGAGGGCTATGTCACATTAATACTGCTTTGAAACAACACAGGAGGAAAACTGCTAGGCACCACCATGGAAGGGAAGAAAAGGAGAAGCAGCATTCAGAGGCGGAGCAGACTCACAGCAGTTGGGTTTATTGACGCCTGTCCTGCMATGGCTGTTTGCCCCGCTCTGCCCCGGGTCCAGAGGCCCTTCTGCGGATCCTGGAGGGAAGACACGACACTCTGTCGATCGCTCTGAACCGCCGTGGTGGAGCAGGCTCCAGGCCACGCTCGTGCCCCTGGCAGCGTCGCCGTTAGAGCAGCCCGTGAAGGTAACACGACCTGGCACCGTTGCCAGAAGCGCTCTCCATCCTCCCGCCGTCCTGCACTGCCACCGCCTCCGCGGCGCCGTCGGGAGGGACGCCGGGAAGCTGACCCGAGCCAAAAATCCAGAAGAAGAGCTGACCTCAACAGAGGACAATCGTCGGAGCTCAATTAGTAAAGAGGCTGGGTTTGGCCATGAGGTTGTCTTGCAGCTGCTCAGTGATTCTGAAGACACAGTAGGACCTCAACATGACTTCTGGATGGGGCAAGACCAACACCAAGTGTCTAACACAGTTAGAGTACACAGCTTTCTCCCTCCATCCTCCCCGCCAAAGAAACATGCATCATTTTGACTCTGAAGGAGTTTAGAAGAGCGCAGTTTACATACTAAAAATTACATGATGACTGATTAGAAAAGGGAAAATCCCTGCTGATTCCAGAGAAAAGGGAAATAAATCTCAGAGCAGAGAAAATGGATATTCTGAACATCATAAAAAGTTTATCCCACAATGTGGAGAAAGCAGAGGGGCAGAAAAACACCATTTTCAAGAAATGGAACTGAAAACTACATCACAGCACAATAACCCGTTATGAGCAAACCTAACATGTGCCAAAATTAAAAGCCCCGTGCAGGTTAATCCCCTTAAAAACACAATATTTTCAGACGGCAAGTAAGAGAAATATGCACCTATCTTGCTGAAGACTTGAACATGGATGCAGTATATTTCGTATAATCTTTTAATCATAAAATGAAAAAAGTACAGTAATGCAGCACTCGGGATTATAGCCCTGCTGTACCAATTTAGAAGTCTGAATGCAAACTGCAATAACGTATGGCAGGAGGAAAACCAGGTTAAGTTTGGTTCTTTCTACTTAAGAGAAATTACAGTAAGCTGGTGTATATTAAACTTGCTTCAAAATACAAATGTGTTGTACCTGAAGTGATTTGTTAGTTGATCTTCACTGATCCCTTTTACAGCCATTGATATTAAAAGAAATAACAGCCAAAAGAAGTTCTAAAAGAGAAATTTTCCTTTAAAAATAACCTAGACAAAAAAATTAACTGCTCTTCTTCTGCTGGAAAACATTTATTTATTTGAAAAATATTTATTTGCTTTAAGGAATAACAAGAATCAATCTGACTATAACCTTGACTACTTGCAATGGAGATTCTTTAAATTTTAATCAAAACAATTTAATGCAAGCAAACCACTGATACAATCAGTTTTTCTACTTGTACAAGTGCTGGCATTGTGACCCACCATTATTTGTCACTCCTTTTTTGGTCTGTGTTCCTGTATTTTTCTAAGTACATTAGAAGAAGTAATAAAATCCATCTCTTTAAAAGAAAAAACCAAAAAAACAAACCAAAAGCAGAAGCTAAGTTTTGCAGAAATTCACACTTTAATAAGGAACAGAATTTATAGAAGGCTCTTCCGTRTTTGTGGAAAACACGAGGTAATTCACCCTGTAATTCGGTGAACTCCTCACTAATTGCAAGGTTTTGTTCCCAGAAGTTGTCTGAACAGAGTCACGCATGGAGCTCTACCGAGGACGGAGCCTTGCAGGTCTCCAGCAGAAGTATCTGACTTAGGAGGACAARCCAAAGGCAACTAAACCCACTCCCCTAAGCCCAGCCCCAAAGCCAAGCTTYCCTTCTGCCCTGTCCTCAGGGCACTGCTAATTCTTTTGTTTTAGCAGCTATGAATCCAGCTGACTGTGTAATCAAACATAAGGTGAAACTACATCCCCAAGAGATCTTTGTGCCAGAGCAGCGCCCCAAATCAYGTGCATTCTCACATACCCCTCAGATCTAAAAGCAAGGTGAATGCAAACACAGGCACCTGATCTCCCAAAGCTGCCCCTTTCAGCAGTAGCCCTCAACCACCCTTAGAAACACCAATTTGCACAATTATTTAAAAATGTACCTAAAATATTCCAACTTTTTGGCACTGAAGCAAAAATTCAGCTTTAAGCTAGGGCAAAAATTCAGAAATTGTTCTCTATATATATGAATKGCAATGCTAAATTATTTGTCTTTTTCTTTCTTTCTGCTTCAGTGTTAACTGCAGATACACTGAAACTTCTGGCCAAGGAAGTCACAGTGTCCTCAGTATAAAAAGGCATTTGTTCCTAAAAGGAATTAACTAAAACTTGCTCCTTACCACTACTGGCAAGT